>JARGYO010003400.1:0-51503 GCA_029206835.1 Rana muscosa
GTGTTGATCGTTTGACCCAAAATGGCCCACTTTGTACCTCTGCAAAGAACTCCTTCTGCCCCGGAGACTGCCTCAACTTTTATCAAGGAGATTGTAAGGTTGCATGGCATCCCTGACAGCATAGTTTCTGATCGAGGGGTGCAGTTCACTTCTAGATTTTGGAGGGCCTTATGTGAAACTTTGAACATTGAACTCCGCCTCTCCACAGCTTATCACCCACAAACTAATGGACAGACTGAAAGGGTCAATCAAACCCTGAACAGTACCTACGATGCTTTTCTTCTATTGCACAGGATGACTGGCTATCACTTCTCCCACTCGCGGATTTTTCATACAATAATTCCACCCATTCGGTAACCAAACAGTCACCTTTTTTCGCCAATTATGGATACCATCTTTCTTTCTTGCCTGAGCTGCCTATTGATTCTTCTGTACCTGCCGTACAAGACAGGTTGAACCTTCCTTAACTCCAACTACCAATTACTGCAGGGACGGTCACCTCATGCGGAAGTCGCTCTTCATGCGACCAAGATCGTCTCTTGTACTTCTGCACAATATTTGAGAGCGCAGAAATAGTTTGGTAAATGTCCTTCGGTGGAGAGGCCTCCCTTCCAGACTCCATCTCTGGCTGACTGGTACTGTCACGTACCTGGGTAGGAGTCTGGAATGACGAGGTCGGCCTCCCTTGTATCTCCAACCCAAGCCCCACTGAGGATGGGACAGACCTAGGGTGAGGAGTTACACGAGTGCCTGTAGTTGCGTGCAGAACTTTTCAGCTGAGTTGCAGACGTGGAGATGCAGGCAGAGCATCTGGTAAGGAACTGGGACTCAGGAAAGCTGGTAGATGGACAGCTAGCACAGGCACTGGAGACAGCGTTAAGCCAAGCAGGAGGCTGGTGCAGGATCACAAGGGTGGCCGGGTTCCGGTAGCAGACGGGCAGCGAGGTACTGGAAAAGGTTCAAGATTCAAATTGCCTCTTCTCTTCTGTCGAAGAACTTTTTTATATCTGCCTGGGTCTTGGAGATTGTATCCTGCAGTAATTGGTAGTTGGAGTTAAGGAAGTTCAACCTGTCTTGTACGGCAGGTACAGAAGAATCAATAGGCAGCTCAGGCAAGAAAGAAGGATGGTATCCATTATTGGCGAAAAAAGGTGACTGTTTGGTTGCCGAATGGTGGAATTATTGTATGAAAATTCCGCGAGTGGGAGAAGTGAGAGCCAGTCATCGCTGCGCAAAAGAAGAAAAGCATCGTAGGTACTGTTCAAGGGTTTGATTGACCCTTTCAGTCTGTCCATTAGTTTGTTGGTGATAAGCTTGTGGAGAGGCGGAGTTCAATGTTCAAAGTTTCACATAAGGCCCTCCAAATCTAGAAGTGAACTGCACCCCTCGATCAGAAACTATGCTGTCAGGATGCCATGCAACCTTACAATCTCCTTGATAAAAGTTGAGGCAGTCTCCGGGGCAGAAGGAGTTCCTTGCAGAGGTACAAAGTGGGCCATTTTGGTCAAACGATCAACCACAACGAAAATGGTAGTGAAGTCTTCAGATGGGGGAAGTTCTACTATAAAATCCATGGAGATCATGCTCCATGGTTTCTCAGGTACAGGAAGGGGCTCAAGTAGACCCCAAGTTCTGGCTCTGTCTGTCTTATTCCGAAGGCATGAAATACAAGATCTTACATATTTCTTGCAGTCGTTCATCAAGTTTGGCCACCAGAAATGTACGGGAGATCAAATTGGCCGTCTTGTGAATCCCAAAGTGACCCGCTCTTGTAACTTCTGCACAATATTTGAGAGCGCAGAAATAGTTTGGTAAATGTCCTTCGGTGGAGAGGCTTCCAGACTCCATCTCTGGCTGACTGGTACTGGTCACGTACCTGGTAGGAGTCTGGAATAACGAGGTCGGCCTCCCTTGTATCTCCAACCCAAGCCCCACTGAGGATGGGACAGACCTAGGGTGAGGAGTTACACGAGTGCCTGTAGTTGCGTGCAGAACTTGTCAGCTGAGTTGCAGACGTGGAGATGCAGGCAGAGCATCTGGTAAGGAACTGGACTCAGGAAAGCTGGTTAGGATGGACAGCTAGCACAGGCACTGGAGACAGCGTTAAGCCCAAGCAGGAGGCTGGTGCAGGATCACAAGGGTGGGCCGGGTTCGGTAGCAGACGGGCAGCGAGGTACAAGGCACAGGCAGGGAGGGAGGTCAGATGGGAAGCCGAGATCAGGAACCAGTAATCAAGTATTCAAGTCCGGATGCAAGGTCAAAGGGAAGCCAAGGTTCAGCAACAGGGATCAAGCCAGGTTTTAAACAGAGTTCAGGTATCAGGGTACTTGCTGAAGACCAGTCAGCACTTGTCAGAAGTCAGAGCATCCTTTAAGTTAGGCAGGCTGGTGCCTAAGGGAATTAGGAGCGTGCTCCTGCGCGCGCACGTTGCCCGTGCGCACGCGCCATGCGCGAATTGCGCACACGCATGCGCAATGGTACTCCGGAAAGGCCGCTGCGTACTGGGGATGCGCGCGCCAGCATTCCGAGACTGTTGACGAATGCGCGCATGCGCAGACGGATTCCCGGCAGCTTCCTTACATTGCCCCCCTTAGGGGCAGACTCTGGATGCCCCTCATGACATCTTTTTCCGGGTGGCGTAGAAAGAAAGCTCGTACCAGTCTTGGAGCATGCACATCAGAAGCTGGTTCCCAGGAACTTTCTTCCGGCCCGTAGCCTTTCCATTTAATGAGAAACTGTGTTTGGTTACCTCTCTTCCTACAGTCCAATACGGCCTCCACCTCAAATTCCTCATTCCCTTCGATAAGTAGCGGGAGGGGGTTTCAGGAAATCTGATTTGGGAAAGGATTTGGCACTGTAGGCTTCAACAAAGAAACATGGAATACTGGGTGGATTCTCAGGTTCTTGGGTAACACTAATTCGAATGCTACTGCATTAATCTTTCTCTTGACTGGAAAAGGCCCCAAAAATCTTGGGCCCAAGCTTCCTCGAGGGGCAACTTAGTTTCAAGTTCGCTGCGGAAAGCCAGACCTTATCTCCAGGTTCAAGATTCAAATTGCCTCTTCTCTTCTTGTCGAAGAACTTTTTATTATCTGCCTGGGTCTTGGAGATTGTATCCTGCAGTAAATTGGTAGTTGGAGTTAAGGAAGTTCAACCTGTCTTGTACGGCAGGTACAGAAGAATCAATAGGCAGCTCAGGCAAGAAAGAAGGATGGTATCCATAATTGGCGAAAAAAAGGTGACTGTTTGGTTGCCGAATGGGTGGAATTATTGTATGAAAATTCCGCGAGGTGGGAGAAGTGATAGCCAGTCATCCTGTGCAAAAGAAGAAAAGCATCGTAGGTACTGTTCAAGGGTTTGATTGACCCTTTCAGTCTGTCCATTAGTTTGTGGGTGATAAGCTGTGGAGAGGCGGAGTTCAATGTTCAAAGTTTCACATAAAGCCCTCCAAAATCTAGAAGTGAACTGCACCCCTCGATCAGAAACTATGCTCTCAGGGATGCCATGCAACCTTACAATCTCCTTGATAAAGTTGAGGCAGTCTCCGGGGCAGAAGGAGTTCCTTGCAGAGGTACAAAGTGGGCCACTTTTGGTCAAACGATCAACCACAACGAAAATGGTAGTGAAGTCTTCAGATGGGGGAAGTTCTACTATAAAATCCATGGAGGATCATGCTCCATGGTTTCTCAGGTACAAGGAAGGGGCTCAAGTAGACCCCAAGTTCTGGCTCTGTCTGTCTTATTCCGAAGGCATGAAATACAAGATCTTACATATTTCTTGCAGTCGTTCATCAAGTTTGGGCCACCAGAAATGTAACGGGAGATCAAATTAGCCGTCTTGTGAATCCCAAAGTGACCCGCTAGGGGATGATCATGACATCGCCCTAGGACGGCAACTCTGAACTGTTCTGGGACCTGCAGTAATTGGTAGTTGGAGTTAAGGAAGTTCAACCTGTCTTGTACGGCAGGTACAGAAGAATCAATAGGCAGCTCAGGCTAGAAAGAGGATGGTATCCATAATTGGCGTAAAAAGGTGACTGGTTACCGAATGGGTGGAATTAATTGTATGAAAATTCCGCGAGTGGGAGAAGTGATAGCCAGTCATCCTGTGCCAAAAGAAGAAAAGCATCGTAGGTACTGTTCAAGGGTTTGATTGATGGCCTTGCAGAGGTACAAAAGTGGGCCATTTTTGGTCAAACGATCCACCCACAACGAAAATGGTAGTGAAAGTCTTCAGATGGGGGAAGTTCTACTATAAAATCCATGGAGATCATGCTCATGGTCTTCTCAGGTACAGGAAGGGGCCAATTATGGATACCATCCTTCTTTCTTGCCTGAGCTGCCTATTGATTCTTCTGTACCTGCCGTACAAGACAGGTTGAACTTCCTTAACTCCAACTACCAATTACTGCAGGATACAATCTCCAAGGACCCAGGCAGATAATAAAAAGTTCTTCGACAAGAAGAGAAGAGGCAATTTGAATCTTGAACCTTTTCCAGTACCCTCGCTGCCCGTCTGCTACCGAACCCGGCCACCCTTGTGACCCTGCACCAGCCTCCTGCTTGGCTTAACGCTGTCTCCAGTGTCTGTGCTAGCTGTCCATCCTACCAGCTTTCCTGAGTCCAGTTCCTTACCAGATGCTCTGCCTGCATCTCCACGTCTGCAACTCAGCTGACAAGTTCTGCACGCAACTACAGGCACTCGTGTAACTCCTCACCCTAGGTCTGTCCCATCCTCAGTGGGGCTTGGGTTGGAGATACAAGGGAGGCCGACTCTCGTCATTCCAGACTCTACCAGGTACGTGACAGTACCCAGTCAGCCAGAGATGGAGTCTGGAAGGGAGGCCTCTCCACCGAAGGACATTTACCAAACTATTTCTGCGCTCTCAAATATTGTGCAGAAGTTACAAGAGCGGGTCACTTTGGGATTCACAAGACGGCTAATTTGATCTCCCGTACATTCTAGTGGCCAGCTTATCACCCACAAACTAATGGACAGACTGAAAGGGTCAATCAAACCCTTGAACAGTACCTACGATGCTTTTCTTCTTTTGCGCAGGATGACTGGCTATCACTTCTCCCACTCGCGGAATTTTCATACAATAATTCCACCATTCGGCAACCAAACAGTCACCTTTTTTCGTCAATTATGGATACCATCCTTCTTTCTTGCCTGAGCTGCCTATTGATTCTTCTGTACCCTGCCGTACAAGACAGGTTAAACTTCCTTAACTCCAACTACCAATTACTGCAGGATACAATCTCCAAGACCCAGGCAGATAATAAAAATTTATTCGACAAGAAATGAAGAGGCAATTTGAATCTTGAACTTTTTCCAGTACCTCTCGCTGCCCGTCTGCTACCGAACCCGGCCACCCTTGTGATCCTGCACCAGCCTCCTGACCCCTGACCACTGACCCCTTTTCCCAGCAAACTGCCGAATCCATGCTTGACAAATTACAGCAAGGGCCAAGGCCTGTTGAAGATTACGTAACTGACTTTCGTGTTTGGAGCGCAGATACCCAATGGAATCACTCTGCACTTCGTCACCAGTTCCGTCTAGGACTTTCTGACAACCGTAAAAGATGAACTTGCAGAGTGGGAATACCCGCGTCCCTGGAAGATCTGATAAATTTAACTATTCAGATCGATCGGCCGTTTCGAGAAAGGCAATCGGAAAAATCTAAAGGGACTCTTTCTGTGGTTTCAAGGCCAGCCGCCCCTGCTCCTCTACCTGTTCCTTCCCCCAGAAGGAGGGAACAGCATAAGGGCACCTCACAGCAGTTTTCGTAGGTTACCTCTTTCTCCTGCTGAACGTCTACGTCGAGTCCAAGGCAGTCTGTGTCCTCTACTGCGGGGAGGTTGGCCACTTCATACGAACTTGTCCGGCAGAGACCTGCAGGATCTCTTCCCGTCAGCCTCTTGTGATGCATCTCCCTGGGAAGGATCAGTCACATGTCTCTCTTCCCATCAAGCTTCAGCTCCCCGAAAAGACGGTTTCAGTACTTGCAATCATAGACTCTGGGGCCTGCAGCTGTTTTGTGGACTCTGCATTTGCTTCTCTTCAGCAGCTGCCTTGGGTACCAAGAGGCAAGGGTTCCCATGTCCATCTGGCTGACGGCTCCGGTATTAAATCAGGGCCCGGTTACTCAGGGGACCTTGCCTATTCTCTGCCAGACTTCTTCAGGCCATAGCGAACTCCTCCGTTTGGATGTCATAGCTTCTCCCATGTTTCCCGTTATCCTCGGCATTCCATGGTTGAAGGCACACAACCCTCACGTTGACTGGCTTACCGGAGATATCTCTTTTTCGTCCAACTACTGCCAGACGCACTGCCTCTTGGGAGGAACTGTCAACTCCACGCACCTCCTGGGTATCCCCCCTGACCATGAAGCCTCTAAACTGATCCCGGTTGCTCTATCACGAATTTCTGGACGTCTTTAATAAAAAGGGTGCAGACACTCTTCCACCTCATAGAACTTACGATTGGCCCCATTGAACTTCTACCGGGAGCCGAGATCCCGTTTGGTCGATTTACCCTCTCTTTGAGCCTGAATTGGAAGCCCTGCGTACCTATATCGACGAGAGCCTTGAAAAGCAGTTCATTCGGCCTTCCACTTCACCAGCAGGAGCCGGTATTTTTCTTCGTTGAGAAAAAAGACCACACCTTGAGGCCCTGTGTGGACTATCGTGACCTTAACAGGGTCACTGTCAAGAATCGGTACCCTCTTCCTCTGATTCCCGAACTATTCCAGAGGCTGCGAGGGGCACGAGTGTTCTCCAAACTGGACTTGAGGGGTGCCTATAATCTTGTCAGAATCAGGGAGGGGAGACGAATGGAAGACGGCCTTCCGGACACGTTTTGGCCACTTTGAGTATTTAGTCATGCCATTCGGGCTCTGCAATGCTCCAGCCACATTCCAGCATCTGGTAAACGATTTTTTTTCGGGAACTTTCTTGATTTATTCGTCATCGTGTATCTGGATGACATCCTTGTATTCTCTGAAACTTTAGAATCCCATCGGACTCATGTAAAAAAGGTATTAGCTCGATTGCGGGAACACTGACTTTACGCAAAGGCTGAAAAATGCGACTTTGAAAAGCAAGTTGTGCATTTCCTAGGGCTTGTCATCTCCGCCGAAGGAATCTCCATGGACCCTTAGAAAGTCGCTTCTGTCTTGGAATGGTCTGCTCCTACTGACAGAAAAGCTGTACAGAGGTTCGTGGGGTTTGCTAACTTTTATAGAACATTTATTAAGGACTTTTCTGGCATCATCACTCCCATTACTCAGCTAACGAAACAGCATGTTCCCTTTCGATGGACCCCAGAGGCTCAGACAGCGTTTGAACAGTTGAAAGCCTTATTCACCTCAGCTCCCATCTTGAAACATCCCGATCCCTCCTTAGCTTATGTTTTGGAGGTAGACGCCTCGGAAAATGCAGTTGAGGCTATTATTTCCCAACGCCAAGGGCCCAAATCATTGCTCCACCCTGTGGCCTTCTTCTCTAAAAAATTAAATCCTTCCGAAAGGAATTATGATGTTGGTGACCGAGAGCTACTGGCTATCAAGGCCGCTCTTGAAGAATGGCGGTTACCTTTTGGAGGGAGCTTCTCACCCAATTCTTATCTTCACAGATCACAAGAATCTTGAGTATTTGAAGACAGCTAAACGCCTAAGACCACGGCAGGCAAGATGGGCACTTTTTTTCTCTCGTTTCATGTTTCATATAACCTACCGTCCTGGCTCAAAGAACGGGAAACCAGATGCCTTGTCCCGCATGTTCAGTGATCCAGTTGTATCCTCGGAACCTGATACTATTTTACCAGCCAATAATTTTTTACTTCTTCAGGCGGATCTGATGTCACATATAAGAAAATATGTGGAAGACCAACCGCCTTCCAAGGACCTGGCTCTTCAACTAAGGGATGGCCTGTACTAAGAGGCCTATTTGTCAAAGAGGCAAATCTTTATCCCAGAACAGTTCAGAGTTGCCGTCCTAGGGCGATGTCATGATCATCCCCTAGCGGGTCACTTTGGGATTCACAAGACGGCTAATTCGATCTCCCGTACATTCTGGTGGCCAAACTTGAAGAACGACTGCAAGAAATATGTAAGATCTTGTATTTCATGCCTTCGGAATAAGACAGACAGAGCCAGAACTTGGGGTCTACTTGAGCCCCTTCCTGTACCTGAGAAACCATGGAGCATGATCTCCATGGATTTTATAGTAGAACTTCCCCCATCTGAAGACTTCACTACCATTTTCGTTGTGGTTGTTCGTTTGACCAAAATGGCCCACTTTGTACCTCTGCAAGGAACTCCTTCTGCCCCGGAGACTGCCTCAACTTTTATCAAGGAGATTGTAAGGTTGCATGGCATCCCTGACAGCATAGTTTCTGATCGAGGGGTGCAGTTCACTTCTAGATTTTGGAGGGCCTTATGTGAAACTTTGAACATTGAACTCCGCCTCTCCACAGCTTATCACCCACAAACTAATAGACAGACTGAAAGGGTCAATCAAACCCTTGAACAGTACCTACGATGCTTTTCTTCTTTTGCACAGGATGACTGGCTATCACTTCTTCCACTCGCGGAATTTTCATACAATAATTCCACCCATTCGGCAACCAAACAGTCACCTTTTTTCGCCAATTATGGATACAATCCTTCTTTCTTGCCTGAGCTGCCTATTGATTCTTCTGTACCTGCCGTACAAGACAGGTTGAACTTCCTTAACTCCAACTACCAATTACTGCAGGATACAATCTCCAAGACCCAGGCAGATAATAAAAAGTTCTTCGACAAGAAGAGAAGAGGCAATTTGAATCTTGAACCCTGGAGATAAGGTCTGGCTTTCCACAGCGAACTTGAAACTTAAGTTGCCCCTCGAGGAAGCTTGGCCCAAGATTTTTGGGGCCTTTTCCAGTACCCCTCGCTGCCCGTCTGCTACCGAACCCGGCCACCCTTGTGATCCTGCACCAGCCTCCTGCTTGGCTTAAACGCTGTCTCCAGTGCCTGTGCTAGCTGTCCATTCTACCAGCTTTCCTGAGTCCAGTTCCTTACCAGATGCTCTGCCTGCATCTCCACGTCTGCAACTCAGCTGAAAAGTTCTGCACGGCAACTAACAGGCACTCGTGTAACTCCTCACCTAGGTCTGTCCCATCCTCAGTGGGGCTTGGGTTGGAGATACAAGGGGAGGCCGACCCCGTCATTCCAGACTCCTACCAGGTACGTGACAGTACCAGTCAGCCAGAGATGGAGTCTGGAAGGGAGGCCTCTCCACCGAAGGACATTTACCAAACTATTTCTGCGCTCTCAAATATTGTGCAGAAGTTACAAGAGCGGGTCACTTTGGGATTCACAAGACGGCTAATTTGATCTCCCGTACATTCTAGTGGCCAGCTTATCACCCACAAACTAATGGACAGACTGAAAGGGTCAATCAAACCCTTGAACAGTACCTACGATGCTTTTCTTCTTTTGCGCAGGATGACTGGCTATCACTTCTCCCACTCGCGGAATTTTCATACAATAATTCCACCCATTCGGCAACCAAAACAGTCACCTTTTTTCGTCAATTATGGATACCATCCTTCTTTCTTGCCTGAGCTGCCTATTGATTCTTCTGTACCTGCCGTACAAGACAGGTTAAACTTCCTTAACTCCAACTACCAATTACTGCAGGATACAATCTCCAAGACCCAGGCAGATAATAAAAATTTATTCGACAAGAAATGAAGAGGCAATTTGAATCTTGAACTTTTTCCAGTACCTCGCTGCCCGTCTGCTACCGAACCCGGCCACCCTTGTGATCCTGCACCAGCCTCCTGACCCCTGACCACTGACCCCTTTTCCCAGCAAACTGCCGAATCCATGCTTGACAAATTACAGCAAGGGCCAAGGCCTGTTGAAGATTACGTAACTGACTTTCGTGTTTGGAGCGCAGATACCCAATGGAATCACTCTGCACTTCGTCACCAGTTCCGTCTAGGACTTTCTGACACCGTAAAAGATGAACTTGCCAGAGTGGGAATACCCGCGTCCCTGGAAGATCTGATAAATTTAACTATTCAGATCGATCGGCCGTTTCGAGAAAGGCAATCGGAAAAATCTAAAGGGACTCTTTCTGTGGTTTCAAGGCCAGCCGCCCCTGCTCCTCTACCTGTTCCTTCCCCCAGAAGGAGGGAACAGCATAAGGCACCTCACAGCAGTTTTCGTAGGTTACCTCTTTCTCCTGCTGAACGTCTACGTCGAGTCCAAGGCAGTCTGTGTCTCTACTGCGGGGAGGTTGGCCACTTCATACGAACTTGTCCGGCAGAGACCTGCAGGATCTCTTCCCGTCAGCCTCTTGTGATGCATCTCCCTGGGAAGGATCAGTCACATGTCTCTCTTCCCATCAAGCTTCAGCTCCCCGAAAAGACGGTTTCAGTACTTGCAATCATAGACTCTGGGCCTGCAGCTGTTTTGTGGACTCTGCATTTGCTTCTCTTCAGCAGCTGCCCTTGGGTACCAAGAGGCAAGGGTTCCATGTCCATCTGGCTGACGGCTCCGGTATTAAATCAGGCCCCGGTTACTCAGGGGACCTTGCCTATTCTCTGCCAGACTTCTTCAGGCCATAGCGAACTCCTCCGTTTGGATGTCATAGCTTCTCCCATGTTTCCCGTTATCCTCGGCATTCCATGGTTGAAGGCACACAACCCTCACGTTGACTGGCTTACCGGAGATATCTCTTTTTCGTCCAACTACTGCCAGACAGGCACTGCCTCTTGGGAGGAACTGTCAACTCCACGCACCTCCTGGGTATCCACCCTGACCATGAAGCCTCTAAACTGATCCCGGTTGCTTATCACGAATTTCTGGACGTCTTTAATAAAAAGGGTGCAGACACTCTTCCACCTCATAGAACTTACGATTGCCCCATTGAACTTCTACCGGGAGCCGAGATCCCGTTTGGTCGGATTTACCCTCTCTTTGAGCCTGAATTGGAAGCCCTGCGTACCTATATCGACGAGAGCCTTGAAAAGCAGTTCATTCGGCCTTCCACTTCACCAGCAGGAGCCGGTATTTTCTTCGTTGAGAAAAAAGACCACACCTTGAGGCCCTGTGTGGACTATCGTGACCTTAACAGGGTCACTGTCAAGAATCGGTACCCTCTTCCTCTGATTCCCGAACTATCCAGAGGCTGCGAGGGGCACGAGTGTTCTCCAAACTGGACTTGAGGGGTGCCTATAATCTTGTCAGAATCAGGGAGGGAGACGAATGGAAGACGGCCTTCCGGACCACCGTTTTGGCCACTTTGAGTATTTAGTCATGCCATTCGGGCTCTGCAATGCTCCAGCCACATTCCAGCATCTGGTAAAACGATTTTTTTCGGACTTTCTTGATTTATTCGTCATCGTGTATCTGGATGACATCCTTGTATTCTCTGAAACTTTAGAATCCCATCGGACTCATGTAAAAAAGGTATTAGCTCGATTGCGGGAACACTGACTTTACGCAAAGGCTGAAAAATGCGACTTTGAAAAGCAAGTTGTGCATTTCCTAGGGCTTGTCATCTCCGCCGAAGGAATCTCCATGGACCCTTAGAAAGTCGCTTCTGTCTTGGAATGGTCTGCTCCTACTGACAGAAAAGCTGTACAGAGGTTCGTGGGGTTTGCTAACTTTTATAGAACATTTATTAAGACTTTTCTGGCATCATCACTCCCATTACTCAGCTAACGAAACAGCATGTTCCCTTTCGATGGACCCCAGAGGCTCAGACAGCGTTTGAACAGTTGAAAGCCTTATTCACCTCAGCTCCCATCTTGAAACATCCCGATCCCTCCTTAGCTTATGTTTTGGAGGTAGACGCCTCGGAAAATGCAGTTGAGGCTATTATTTCCCAACGCCAAGGGCCCAAATCATTGCTCCACCCTGTGGCCTTCTTCTCTAAAAAATTAAATCCTTCCGAAAGGAATTATGATGTTGGTGACCGAGAGCTACTGGCTATCAAGGCCGCTCTTGAAGAATGGCGTTACCTTTTGGAGGGAGCTTCTCACCCAATTCTTATCTTCACAGATCACAAGAATCTTGAGTATTTGAAGACAGCTAAACGCCTAAGACCTCGGCAGGCAAGATGGGCACTTTTTTTCTCTCGTTTCATGTTTCATATAAACCTACCGTCCTGGCTCAAAGAACGGGAAACCAGATGCCTTGTCCCGCATGTTCAGTGATCCAGTTGTATCCTCGGAACCTGATACTATTTTACCAGCCAATAATTTTTTACTTCTTCAGGGCGGATCTGATGTCACATATAAGAAAATATGTGGGACCAACCGCCTTCAAGGACCTGGCTCTTCAACTAAGGGATGGCCTGTACTAAGAGGCCTATTTGTCTAAGAGGCAAATCTTTATCCCAGAACAGTTCAGAGTTGCCGTCCTAGGGCGATGTCATGATCATCCCCTAGCGGGTCACTTTGGGATTCACAAGACGGCTAGTTCGATCTCCCGTACATTCTGGTGGCCAAACTTGACGAACGACTGCAAGAAATATGTAAGATCTTGTATTTCATGCCTTCGCAATAAGACAGACAGAGCCAGAACTTGGGGTCTACTTGAGCCCCTTCCTGTACCTGAGAAACCATGGAGCATGATCTCCATGGATTTTATAGTAGAACTTCCCCCATCTGAAGACTTCACTACCATTTTCGTTGTGGTTGATCGTTTGACCAAATGGCCCACTTTGTACCTCTGCAAGGAACTCCTTCTGCCCCGGAGACTGCCTCAACTTTTATCAAGGAGATTGTAAGGTTGCATGGCATCCCTGACAGCATAGTTTCTGATCGAGGGGTGCAGTTCACTTCTAGATTTTGGAGGGCCTTATGTGAAACTTTGAACATTGAACTCCGCCTCTCCACAGCTTATCACCCACAAACTAATGGACAGACTGAAAGGGTCAATCAAACCCTTGAACAGTACCTACGATGCTTTTCTTCTTTTGCACAGGATGACTGGCTATCACTTCTCCCACTCGCGGAATTTTCATACAATAATTCCACCCAATCGGCAACCAGTCACCTTTTTTCGCCAATTATGGATACCATCCTTCTTTCTTGCCTGAGCTGCCTATTGATTCTTCTGTACCTGCCGTACAAGACAGGTTGAACTTCCTTAACTCCAACTACCAATTACTGCAGGATACAATCTCCAAGACCCAGGCAGATAATAAAAAGTTCTTCGACAAGAAGAGAAGAGGCAATTTGAATCTTGAACCTGGAGATAAGGTCTGGCTTTCCACAGCGAACTTGAAACTAAGTTGCCCCTCGAGGAAGCTTGGCCCAAGATTTTTGGGGCCTTTTCCAGTACCTCGCTGCCCGTCTGCTACCGAACCCGGCCACCCTTGTGATCCTCCACCAGCCTCCTGCTTGGCTTAACGCTGTCTCCAGTGCCTGTGCTAGCTGTCCATCCTACCAGCTTTCCTGAGTCCAGTTCCTTACCAGATGCTCTGCCTGCATCTCCACGTCTGCAACTCAGCTGACAAGTTCTGCACGCAACTACAGGCTCTCGTGTAACTCCTCACCCTAGGTCTGTCCCATTCTCAGTGGGGCTTGGGTTGGAGATACAAGGGAGGCCGACCTCGTCATTCCAGACTCCTACAAGGTACGTGACAGTACCAGTCAGCCAGAGATGGAGTCTGGAAGGGGAGGCCTCTCCACCGAAGGACATTTACCAAACTATTTCTGCGCTCTCAAATATTGTGCAGAAGTTACAAGAGCGGTTCACTTTGGGATTCACAAGACGGCTAATTTGATCTCCCGTACATTCTGGTCGGGCCAAACTTGATGAACGACTGCAAGAAATATGTAAGATCTTGTATTTCATGCCTTCGGAATAAGACAGACAGAGCCAGAACTTGGGGTCTACTTGAGCCCCTTCCTGTACCTGAGAAACCATGGAGCATGATCTCCATGGATTTTATAGTAGAACTTCCCCCATCTGAAGACTTTACTACCATTTTCGTTGTGGTTGATCGTTTGACCAAAATGGCCCACTTTGTACCTCTGCAAGGAACTCCTTCTGCCCCGGAGACTGCCTCAACTTTTATCAAGGAGATTGTAAGGTTGCATGGCATCCCTGACAGCATAGTTTCTGATCGAGGGGTGCAGTTCACTTCTAGATTTTGGAGGGCCTTATGTGAAACTTTGAACATTGAACTCCGCCTCTCCACAGCTTATCACCCACAAACTAATGGACAGACTGAAAGGGTCAATCAAACCCTTGAACAGTACCTACGATGCTTTTCTTCTTTTGCACAGGATGACTGGCTATCACTTCTCCCACTCGCGGAATTTTCATACAATAATTTCACCCATTCGGCAACCAAACAGTCACCTTTTTTCGCCAATTATGGATACCATCCTTCTTTCTTGCCTGAGCTGCCTATTGATTCTTCTGTACCTGCCGTACAAGACAGGTTGAACTTGAACTTCCTTAACTCCAACTACCAATTACTGCAGGATACAATCTCCAAGACCCAGGCAGATAATAAAAAGTTCTTCGACAAGAAGAGAAGAGGCAATTTGAATCTTGAACCTGGAGATAAGGTCTGGCTTTCCACAGCGAACTTGAAACTAAGTTGCCCCTCGAGGAAGCTTGGCCCAAGATTTTTGGGGCCTTTTCCAGTCAAGAGAAAGATTAATGCAGTAGCATTCGAATTAGTGTTACCCAAGAACCTGAGAATCCACTGAGTATTCCATGTTTCTTTGTTGAAGCCTACAGTGCCAAATCCTTTCCCAAATCAGATTTCTGAAACCCCTCCACCGCTACTTATCGAAGGGAATGAGGAATTTGAGGTGGAGGCCGTATTGGACTGTAGGAAGAGAGGTAACCAAACACAGTTTCTCATTAAATGGAAAGGCTACGGGCCGGAAGAAAGTTCCTGGGAACCAGCTTCTGATGTGCATGCTCCAAGACTGGTACGAGCTTTCTTTCTACGCCACCCGGAAAAAGAGGTCCTGAGGGGCATCCAGAGGCTGCCCCTAAGGGGGGGGCAATGTAAGGAAGCTGCCGGGAATCCGTCTGCGCATGCGCGCATTCGTCAACAGTCTCGGAATGCTGGCGCTGCTGCGCAGCGCATCCCCAGTACGCAGCGGCCTTTCCGGAGTACCATTGCGCATGCGTGTGCGCAATTCGCGCATGCGCGTGCGCACGGGCAACGTGCGCGCGCAGGAGCACGCTCCTAATTCCCTTTGGCACCAGCCTGCCTACTTAAAGGATGCTCTGACTTCTGACAAGTGCTGACTGGTCTTCAGCAAGTACCCTGATACCTGAACTCTGTTTAAACCTGGCTTGATCCCTGTTGCTGAACCTTGGCTTCCCTTTGACCTTGCTTCCGGACTTGAATACTTGATTACTGGTTCCTGATCTCGGCTTCCCA
This sequence comes from Rana muscosa, assembly GCA_029206835.1. Lineage (NCBI taxonomy): Eukaryota > Metazoa > Chordata > Amphibia > Anura > Ranidae > Rana > Rana muscosa. The sequence goes on from JARGYO010003400.1 coordinate 15,417, forward strand.
TCTGACCTCCCTCCTGCCTGTGCCTTGTACCTCGCTGCCCGTCTGCTACCGAACCCGGCCACCCTTGTGATCCTGCACCAGCCTCCTGCTTGGCTTAACGCTGTCTCCAGTGCCTGTGCTAGGTGTTCATCCTACCAGCTTTCCTGAGTCCAGTTCCTTACCAGATGCTCTGCCTGCATCTCCACGTCTGCAACTCAGCTGACAAGTTCTGCACGCAACTACAGGCACTCGTGTAACTCCTCACCCTAGGTCTGTCCCATCCTCAGTGGGGCTTGGGTTGGAGATACAAGGGAGGCCGACCTCGTCATTCCAGACTCCTACCAGGTACGTGACAGTACCAGTCAGCCAGAGATGGAGTCTGGAAGGGAGGCCTCTCCACCGAAGGACATTTACCAAACTATTTCTGCGCTCTTAAATATTGTGCAAAAGTTACAAGAGCGGGTCACTTTGGGATTCACAAGACGGCTAATTTGATCTCCCGTACATTCTGGTGGCCAAACTTGATGAACGACTGCAAGAAATATGTAAGATCTTGTATTTCATGCCTTCGGAATAAGACAGACAGAGCCAGAACTTGGGGTCTACTTGAGCCCCTTCCAGTACCTGAGAAACCATGGAGCATGATCTCCATGGATTTTATAGTAGAACTTCCCCCATCTGAAGACTTTACTACCATTTTCGTTTTGGTTGATCGTTTGACCAAAATGGCCCACTTTGTACCTCTGCAAGGAACTCCTTCTGCCCCGGAGACTGCCTCAACTTTTATCAAGGAGATTGTAAGGTTGCATGGCATCCCTGACAGCATAGTTTCTGATCGAGGGGTGCAGTTCACTTCTAGATTTTGGAGGGCCTTATGTGAAACATTGAACATTGAACTCCGCCTCTCCACAGCTTATCACCCACAAACTAATGGACAGACTGAAAGGGTCAATCAAACCCTTGAACAGTACCTACGATGCTTTTCTTCTTTTGCACAGGATGACTGGCTATCACTTCTCCCACTCGCGGAATTTTCATACAATAATTCCACCCATTCGGTAACCAAACAGTCACCTTTTTTCGCCAATTATGGATACCATCCTTCTTTCTTGCCTGAGCTGCCTATTGATTCTTCTGTACCTGCCGTACAAGACAGGTTGAACTTCCTTAACTCCAACTACCAATTACTGCAGGTCCCAGAACAGTTCAGAGTTGCCGTCCTAGGGCGATGTCATGATCATCCCCTAGCGGGTCACTTTGGGATTCACAAGACGGCTAATTTGATCTCCCGTACATTCTGGTGGCCAAACTTGATGAACGACTGCAAGAAATATGTAAGATCTTGTATTTCATGCCTTCGGAATAAGACAGACAGAGCCAGAACTTGGGGTCTACTTGAGCCCCTTCCTGTACCTGAGAAACCATGGAGCATGATCTCCATGGATTTTATAGTAGAACTTCCCCCATCTGAAGACTTCACTACCATTTTCGTTGTGGTTGATCGTTTGACCAAAATGGCCCACTTTGTACCTCTGCAAGGAACTCCTTCTGCCCCGGAGACTGCCTCAACTTTTATCAAGGAGATTGTAAGGTTGCATGGCATCCCTGACAGCATAGTTTCTGATCGAGGGGTGCAGTTCACTTCTAGATTTTGGAGGGCCTTATGTGAAACTTTGAACATTGAACTCCGCCTCTCCACAGCTTATCACCCACAAACTAATGGACAGACTGAAAGGGTCAATCAAACCCTTGAACAGTACCTACGATGCTTTTCTTCTTTTGCACAGGATGACTGGCTATCACTTCTCCCACTCGCGGAATTTTCATACAATAATTCCACCCATTCGGCAACCAAACAGTCACCTTTTTTCGCCAATTATGGATACCATCCTTCTTTCTTGCCTGAGCTGCCTATTGATTCTTCTGTACCTGCCGTACAAGACAGGTTGAACTTCCTTAACTCCAACTACCAATTACTGCAGGTCCCAGAACAGTTCAGAGTTGCCGTCCTAGGGCGATGTCATGATCATCCCCTAGCGGGTCACTTTGGGATTCACAAGACGGCTAATTTGATCTCCCGTACATTCTGGTGGCCAAACTTGATGAACGACTGCAAGAAATATGTAAGATCTTGTATTTCATGCCTTCGGAATAAGACAGACAGAGCCAGAACTTGGGGTCTACTTGAGCCCCTTCCTGTACCTGAGAAACCATGGAGCATGATCTCCATGGATTTTATAGTAGAACTTCCCCCATCTGAAGACTTCACTACCATTTTCGTTGTGGTTGATCGTTTGACCAAAATGGCCCACTTTGTACCTCTGCAAGGAACTCCTTCTGCCCCGAGACTGCCTCAACTTTTATCAAGGAGATTGTAAGGTTGCATGGCATCCCTGACAGCATAGTTTCTGATCGAGGGGTGCAGTTCACTTCTAGATTTTGGAGGGCCTTATGTGAAACTTTGAACATTGAACTCCGCCTCTCCACAGCTTATCACCCACAAACTAATGGACAGACTGAAAGGGTCAATCAAACCCTTGAACAGTACCTACGATGCTTTTCTTCTTTTGCACAGGATGACTGGCTATCACTTCTCCCACTCGCGGAATTTTCATACAATAATTCCACCCATTCGGCAACCAAACAGTCACCTTTTTTCGCCAATTATGGATACCATCCTTCTTTCTTGCCTGAGCTGCCTATTGATTCTTCTGTACCTGCCGTACAAGACAGGTTGAACTTCCTTAACTCCAACTACCAATTACTGCAGGATACAATCTCCAAGACCCAGACAGATAATAAAAAGTTCTTCGACAAGAAGAGAAGAGGCAATTTGAATCTTGAACCTTTTCCAGTACCTCGCTGCCCGTCTGCTACCGAACCCGGCCACCCTTGTGATCCTGCACCAGCCTCCTGCTTGGCTTAACGCTTTCTCCATTGCCTGTGCTAGCTGTCCATCCTACCAGCTTTCCTGAGTCCAGTTCCTTACCAGATGCTCTGCCTGCATCTCCACGTCTGCAACTCAGCTGACAAGTTCTGCACGCAACTACAGGCACTCGTGTAACTCTTCACCCTAGGTCTGTCCCATTCTCAGTGGGGCTTGGGTTGGAGACACAAGGGAGGCCGACCTCGTCATTCCAGACTCCTACCAGGTACGTGACAGTACCAGTCAGCCAGAGATGGAGTCTGGAAGGGAGGCCTCTCCACCGAAGGACATTTACCAAACTATTTCTGCGCTCTCAAATATTGTGCAGAAGTTACAAGAGCGGGTCACTTTGGGATTCACAAGACGGCTAATTTGATCTCCCGTACATTCTGGTGGCCAAACTTGATGAACGACTGCAAGAAATATGTAAGATCTTGTATTTCATGCCTTCGGAATAAGACAGACAGAGCCAGAACTTGGGGTCTACTTGAGCCCCTTCCTGTACCTGAGAAACCATGGAGCATGATCTCCATGGATTTTATAGTAGAACTTCCCCCATCTGAAGACTTCACTACCATTTTCGTTGTGGTTGATCGTTTGACCAAAATGGCCCACTTTGTACCTCTGCAAGGAACTCCTTCTGCCCCGGAGACTGCCTCAACTTTTATCAAGGAGATTGTAAGGTTGCATGGCATCCCTGACAGCATAGTTTCTGATCGAGGGGTGCAGTTCACTTCTAGATTTTGGAGGGCCTTATGTGAAACATTGAACATTGAACTCCGCCTCTCCACAGCTTATCACCCACAAACTAATGGACAGACTGAAAGGGTCAATCAAACCCTTGAACAGTACCTACGATGCTTTTCTTCTTTTGCACAGGATGACTGGCTATCACTTCTCCCACTCGCGGAATTTTCATACAATAATTCCACCCATTCGGTAACCAAACAGTCACCTTTTTTCGCCAATTATGGATACCATCCTTCTTTCTTGCCTGAGCTGCCTATTGATTCTTCTGTACTTGCCGTACAAGACAGGTTGAACTTCCTTAACTCCAACTACCAATTACTGCAGGTCCCAGAACAGTTCAGAGTTGCCGTCCTAGGGCGATGTCATGATCATCCCCTAGCGGGTCACTTTGGGATTCACAAGACGGCTAATTTGAACTCCCGTACATTCTGGTGGCCAAACTTGATGAACGACTGCAAGAAATATGTAAGATCTTGTATTTCATGCCTTCGGAATAAGACAGACAGAGCCAGAACTTGGGGTCTACTTGAGCCCCTTCCTGTACCTGAGAAACCATGGAGCATGATCTCCATGGATTTTATAGTAGAACTTCCCCCATCTGAAGACTTCACTACCATTTTCGTTGTGGTTGATCGTTTGACCAAAATGGCCCACTTTGTACCTCTGCAAGGAACTCCTTCTGCCCCGGAGACTGCCTCAACTTTTATCAAGGAGATTGTAAGGTTGCATGGCATCCCTGACAGCATAGTTTCTGATCGAGGGGTGCAGTTCACTTCTAGATTTTGGAGGGCCTTATGTGAAACTTTGAACATTGAACTCCGCCTCTCCACAGCTTATCACCCACAAACTAATGGACAGACTGAAAGGGTCAATCAAACCCTTGAACAGTACCTACGATGCTTTTCTTCTTTTGCACAGGATGACTGGCTATCACTTCTCCCACTCGCGGAATTTTCATACAATAATTCCACCCATTCGGCAACCAAACAGTCACCTTTTTTCGCCAATTATGGATACCATCCTTCTTTCTTGCCTGAGCTGCCTATTGATTCTTCTGTACCTGCCGTACAAGACAGGTTGAACTTCCTTAACTCCAGCTACCAATTACTGCAGGATACAATCTCCAAGACCCAGGCAGATAATAAAAAGTTCTTCGACAAGAAGAGAAGAGGCAATTTGAATCTTGAACCTGGAGATAAGGTCTGGCTTTCCACAGCGAACTTGAAACTAAGTTGCCCCTCGAGGAAGCTTGGCCCAAGATTTTTGGGGCCTTTTCCAGTCAAGAGAAAGATTAATGCAGTAGCATTCGAATTAGTGTTACCCAAGAACCTGAGAATCCACTGAGTATTCCATGTTTCTTTGTTGAAGCCTACAGTGCCAAATCCTTTCCCAAATCAGATTTCTGAAACCCCTCCACCGCTACTTATCGAAGGGAATGAGGAATTTGAGGTGGAGGCCGTATTGGACTGTAGGAAGAGAGGTAACCAAACACAGTTTCTCATTAAATGGAAAGGCTACGGGCCGGAAGAAAGTTCCTGGGAACCAGCTTCTGATGTGCATGCTCCAAGACTGGTACGAGCTTTCTTTCTACGCCACCCGGAAAAAGAGGTCCTGAGGGGCATCCAGAGGCTGCCCCTATGGGGGGGGCAATGTAAGGAAGCTGCCGGGAATCCGTCTGCGCATGCGCGCATTCGTCAACAGTCTCGGAATGCTGGCGCGCGCGCGCGCATCCCCAGTACGCAGCGGCCTTTCCGGAGTACCATTGCGCATGCGTGTGCGCAATTTGCGCATGCGCGTGCGCACGGGCAACGTGCGCGCGCAGGAGCACGCTCCTAATTCCCTTTGGCACCAGCCTGCCTACTTAAAGGATGCTCTGACTTCTGACAAGTGCTGACTGGTCTTCAGCAAGTACCCTGATACCTGAACTCTGTTTAAACCTGGCTTGATCCCTGTTGCTGAACCTTGGCTTCCCTTTGACCTTGCTTCCGGACTTGAATACTTGATTACTGGTTCCTGATCTCGGCTTCCCATCTGACCTCCCTCCTGCCTGTGCCTTGTACCTCGCTGCCCGTCTGCTACCGAACCCGGCCACCCTTGTGATCCTGCACCAGCCTCCTGCTTGGCTTAACGCTGTCTCCAGTGCCTGTGCTAGGTGTTCATCCTACCAGCTTTCCTGAGTCCAGTTCCTTACCAGATGCTCTGCCTGCATCTCCACGTCTGCAACTCAGCTGACAAGTTCTGCACGCAACTACAGGCACTCGTGTAACTCCTCACCCTAGGTCTGTCCCATCCTCAGTGGGGCTTGGGTTGGAGATACAAGGGAGGCCGACCTCGTCATTCCAGACTCCTACCAGGTACGTGACAGTACCAGTCAGCCAGAGATGGAGTCTGGAAGGGAGGCCTCTCCACCGAAGGACATTTACCAAACTATTTCTGCGCTCTCAAATATTGTGCAAAAGTTACAAGAGCGGGTCACTTTGGGATTCACAAGACGGCTAATTTGATCTCCCGTACATTCTGGTGGCCAAACTTGATGAACGACTGCAAGAAATATGTAAGATCTTGTATTTCATGCCTTCGGAATAAGACACTGGTGGAGGATCACAAGGGTGGCCGGGTTCGGTAGCAGACGGGCAGCGAGGTACTGGAAAAGGCCCCAAAAATCTTGGGCCAAGCTTCCTCGAGGGGCAACTTAGTTTCAAGTTCGCTGTGGAAAGCCAGACCTTATCTCCAGGTTCAAGATTCAAATTGCCTCTTCTCTTCTTGTCGAAGAACTTTTTATTATCTGCCTGGGTCTTGGAGATTGTATCCTGCAGTAATTGGTAGTTGGAGTTAAGGAAGTTCAACCTGTCTTGTACGGCAGGTACAGAAGAATCAATAGGCAGCTCAGGCAAGGAAGAAGGATGGTATCCATAATTGGCGAAAAAAGGTGACTGTTTGGTTGCCGAATGGGTGGAATTATTGTATGAAAATTCCACGAGTGGGAGAAGTGATAGCCAGTCACGGAAGCCCTGCGTACCTATATCGACGAGAGCCTTGAAAAGCAGTTCATTCGGCCTTCCACTTCACCAGCAGGAGCTGGTATTTTCTTCGTTGAGAAAAAAGACCACACCTTGAGGCCCTGTGTGGACTATCGTGACCTTAACAGGGTCACTGTCAAGAATCGGTACCCTCTTCCTCTGATTCCCGAACTATTCCAGAGGCTGCGAGGGGCACGAGTGTTCTCCAAACTGGACTTGAGGGGTGCCTATAATCTTGTCAGAATCAGGGAGGGAGACGAATGGAAGACGGCCTTCCGGACACGTTTTGGCCACTTTGAGTATTTAGTCATGCCATTCGGGCTCTGCAATGCTCCAGCCACATTCCAGCATCTGGTAAACGATTTTTTTCGGGACTTTCTTGATTTATTCGTCATCGTGTATCTGGATGACATCCTTGTATTCTCTGAAACTTTAGAATCCCATCGGACTCATGTAAAAAAGGTATTAGCTCGATTGCGGGAACACTGACTTTACGCAAAGGCTGAAAAATGCGACTTTGAAAAGCAAGTTGTGCATTTCCTAGGGCTTGTCATCTCCGCCGAAGGAATCTCCATGGACCCTTAGAAAGTCGCTTCTGTCTTGGAATGGTCTGCTGCTACTGACAGAAAAGCTGTACAGAGGTTCGTGGGGTTTGCTAACTTTTATAGAACATTTATTAAGGACTTTTCTGGCATCATCACTCCCATTACTCAGCTAACGAAACAGCATGTTCCCTTTCGATGGACCCCAGAGGCTCAGACAGCGTTTGAACAGTTGAAAGCCTTATTCACCTCAGCTCCCATCTTGAAACATCCCGATCCCTCCTTAGCTTATGTTTTGGAGGTAGACGCCTCGGAAAATTCAGTTGAGGCTATTATTTCCCAACGCCAAGGGCCCAAATCATTGCTCCACCCTGTGGCCTTCTTCTCTAAAAAATTAAATCCTTCCGAAAGGAATTATGATGTTGGTGACCGAGAGCTACTGACTATCAAGGCCGCTCTTGAAGAATGGCGTTACCTTTTGGAGGGAGCTTCTCACCCAATTCTTATCTTCACAGATCACAAGAATCTAGAGTATTTGAAGACAGCTAAACGCCTAAGACCTCGGCAGGCAAGATGGGCACTTTTTTTCTCTCGTTTCATGTTTCATATAACCTACCGTCCTGGCTCAAAGAACGGGAAACCAGATGCCTTGTCCCGCATGTTCAGTGATCCAGTTGTATCCTCGGAACCTGATACTATTTTACCAGCCAATAATTTTTTACTTCTTCAGGCGGATCTGATGTCACATATAAGAAAATATGTGGAAGACCAACCGCCTTCCAAGGACCTGGCTCTTCAACTAAGGGATGGCCTGTACTAAGAGGCCTATTTGTCTAAGAGGCAAATCTTTATCCCAGAACAGTTCAGAGTTGCCGTCCTAGGGCGATGTCATGATCATCCCCTAGCGGGTCACTTTGGGATTCACAAGACGGCTAATTCGATCTCCCGTACATTCTGGTGGCCAAACTTGACGAACGACTGCAAGAAATATGTAAGATCTTGTATTTCATGCCTTCGCAATAAGACAGACAGAGCCAGAACTTGGGGTCTACTTGAGCCCCTTCCTGTACCTGAGAAACCATGGAGCATGATCTCCATGGATTTTATAGTAGAACTTCCCCCATCTGAAGACTTCACTACCATTTTCGTTGTGGTTGATCGTTTGACCAAAATGGCCCACTTTGTACCTCTGCAAGGAACTCCATCTGCCCCGGAGACTGCCTCAACTTTTATCAAGGAGATTGTAAGATTGCATGGCATCCCTGACAGCATAGTTTCTGATCGAGGGGTGCAGTTCACTTCTAGATTTTGGAGGGCCTTATGTGAAAATTTGAACATTGAACTCCGCCTCTCCACAGCTTATCACCCACAAACTAATGGACAGACTGAAAGGGTCAATCAAACCCTTGAACAGTACCTACGATGCTTTTCTTCTTTTGCACAGGATGACTGGCTATCACTTCTCCCACTCGCGGAATTTTCATACAATAATTCCACCCATTCGGCAACCAAACAGTCACCTTTTTTCGCCAATTATGGATACCATCCTTCTTTCTTGCCTGAGCTGCCTATTGATTCTTCTGTACCTGCCGTACAAGACAGGTTGAACTTCCTTAACTCCAGCTACCAATTACTGCAGGATACAATCTCCAAGACCCAGGCAGATAATAAAAAGTTCTTCGACAAGAAGAGAAGAGGCAATTTGAATCTTGAACCTGGAGATAAGGTCTGGCTTTCCACAGCGAACTTGAAACTAAGTTGCCCCTCGAGGAAGCTTGGCCCAAGATTTTTGGGGCCTTTTCCAGTCAAGAGAAAGATTAATGCAGTAGCATTCGAATTAGTGTTACCCAAGAACCTGAGAATCCACTGAGTATTCCATGTTTCTTTGTTGAAGCCTACAGTGCCAAATCCTTTCCCAAATCAGATTTCTGAAACCCCTCCACCGCTACTTATCGAAGGGAATGAGGAATTTGAGGTGGAGGCCGTATTGGACTGTAGGAAGAGAGGTAACCAAACACAGTTTCTCATTAAATGGAAAGGCTACGGGCCGGAAGAAAGTTCCTGGGAACCAGCTTCTGATGTGCATGCTCCAAGACTGGTACGAGCTTTCTTTCTACGCCACCCGGAAAAAGAGGTCCTGAGGGGCATCCAGAGGCTGCCCCTAAGGGGGGGGCAATGTAAGGAAGCTGCCGGGAATCCGTCTGCGCATGCGCGCAATCGTCAACAGTCTCGGAATGCTGGCGCGCGCCGCGCGCGCATCCCCAGTACGCAGCGGCCTTTCCGGAGTACCATTGCGCATGCGTGTGCGCAATTTGCGCATGCGCGTGCGCACGGGCAACGTGCGCGCGCAGGAGCACGCTCCTAATTCCCTTTGGCACCAGCCTGCCTACTTAAAGGATGCTCTGACTTCTGACAAGTGCTGACTGGTCTTCAGCAAGTACCCTGATACCTGAACTCTGTTTAAACCTGGCTTGATCCCTGTTGCTGAACCTTGGCTTCCCTTTGACCTTGCTTCCGGACTTGAATACTTGATTACTGGTTCCTGATCTCGGCTTCCCATCTGACCTCCCTCCTGCCTGTGCCTTGTACCTCGCTGCCCGTCTGCTACCGAACCCGGCCACCCTTGTGATCCTGCACCAGCCTCCTGCTTGGCTTAACGCTGTCTCCAGTGCCTGTGCTAGGTGTTCATCCTACCAGCTTTCCTGAGTCCAGTTCCTTACCAGATGCTCTGCCTGCATCTCCACGTCTGCAACTCAGCTGACAAGTTCTGCACGCAACTACAGGCACTCGTGTAACTCCTCACCCTAGGTCTGTCCCATCCTCAGTGGGGCTTGGGTTGGAGATACAAGGGAGGCCGACCTCGTCATTCCAGACTCCTACCAGGTACGTGACAGTACCAGTCAGCCAGAGATGGAGTCTGGAAGGGAGGCCTCTCCACCGAAGGACATTTACCAAACTATTTCTGCGCTCTCAAATATTGTGCAAAAGTTACAAGAGCGGGTCACTTTGGGATTCACAAGACGGCTAATTTGATCTCCCGTACATTCTGGTGGCCAAACTTGATGAACGACTGCAAGAAATATGTAAGATCTTGTATTTCATGCCTTCGGAATAAGACTCTGGTGGAGGATCACAAGGGTGGCCGGGTTCGGTAGCAGACGGGCAGCGAGGTACTGGAAAAGGCCCCAAAAATCTTGGGCCAAGCTTCCTCGAGGGGCAACTTAGTTTCAAGTTCGCTGTGGAAAGCCAGACCTTATCTCCAGGTTCAAGATTCAAATTGCCTCTTCTCTTCTTGTCGAAGAACTTTTTATTATCTGCCTGGGTCTTGGAGATTGTATCCTGCAGTAATTGGTAGTTGGAGTTAAGGAAGTTCAACCTGTCTTGTACGGCAGGTACAGAAGAATCAATAGGCAGCTCAGGCAAGGAAGAAGGATGGTATCCATAATTGGCGAAAAAAGGTGACTGTTTGGTTGCCGAATGGGTGGAATTATTGTATGAAAATTCCACGAGTGGGAGAAGTGATAGCCAGTCACGGAAGCCCTGCGTACCTATATCGACGAGAGCCTTGAAAAGCAGTTCATTCGGCCTTCCACTTCACCAGCAGGAGCCGGTATTTTCTTCGTTGAGAAAAAAGACCACACCTTGAGGCCCTGTGTGGACTATCGTGACCTTAACAGGGTCACTGTCATCATCACTGATGTACTGTGGATCATCGCTGATGTACTATGGATCATCACTGATGTACTATGGGCCATCACTGGTGTACTATGGGTCATCACTGGTGTACTATGGACCATCACTGATGTACTATGGACCATCACTGATGTACTATGGATCATCACTGATATACTGTGGACCATCCCTGATGTTCTGTGGATCATCACGGATGTACTGTGGTTCATCACTGAAGTATTGTGGATCCTCACTGATGTACTGTGGATCATCACTAATGTACTGTGGATCATAACTGATGTACTGTAGATCATCACTGATGTACTATAGATCATCACTGGTGTACTATGTATATAGATCATCACTGATGTACTATGGACCATCACTGATGTACTATAGATCATCACTGATGTACTATGGACCATCACTGGTGTACTATGGATCATCACTGGTGTACTGTGGATCATCACTGGTGTACTATGGACCATCCCTGATGTACTGTGGATCATCACTGATGTACTGTGGATCATCACTGATGTACTATAGTTCATCACTGATGTACTATGGGCCATCACTGGTGTACTATGGATCATCACTGGTGTACTATGGATCATCACTGATGTACTATTGACCATCCCTGATGTACTGTGGATCATCACTGATGTACTATAGTTCATCACTGATGTACTATGGGCCATCACTGGTGTACTATGGATCATCACTGGTGTACTATGGATCATCACTGGTGTACTATGGATCATCACTGGTGTACTATGGATCATCACTGATGTACTATGGACCATCCCTGATGTACTATAGATCATCACTGATGTACTGTGGATCATCATTGATGTACTGTGGATCATCCCTGGTGTACTATGGAACATTACTGGTGTACTATGGATCATCACTGGTGTACTATGGATCATCACTGATGTACTATGGGCCATCACTGATGTACTATGGATCATCACTGATATACTGTGGACCATCCCTGATGTACTGTGGATCATCACTGATGTACTGTGGATCATCACTGAAGTATTGTGGATCATCACTGATGTACTGTGGATCATCACTGATGTACTGTGGATCATAACTGATGTACTGTGGATCATCACTGGTGTACTATGGATCATCACTGATGTACTATGGATCATCACTGATGTACTATGGACCATCACTGATGTACTATGGGCCATCACTGGTGTACTATGGATCATCACTGATGTACTGTGGATCATCACTGATGTACTGTGGGCCATCACTGATGTACTATGGATCATCACTGATATACTGTGGACCATCCCTGATGTATTGTGGATCATCACTGATGTACTGTGGATCATCACTGATGTACTATTAATTATCACTGAAGTACTATGGGCCATCACTGGTGTACTATGGATCATCACTGGTGTACTATGGATCATCACTGATGTACTATGGATCATCACTGATGTACTATGGATCGTGACTGGTGTACTATGGATCATCACTGATGTACTGTGGATCATCACTGATGTACTGTGGATCATCACTGATGTACTGTGGATCATCACTGATGTACTGAGGATCATCACTGATGTACTATGGATCATCACTGATGTACCTTGGATCATCACTGATGTACTGTGGATCATCACTGATGTACTGTGGATCATCATTGATGTACTATAGATCATCACTGTAGTACTATGGGCCATGACTGGTGTACTATGGATCATCACTGATGTACTATGGATCATCACTGATGTATTATGGATCATCACTGATGTACTATGGATCATCACTGATGTATTATGGATCATCACTGATGTACTATGAGCCATCACTGATGTACTATGGATCATCACTGATGTACTATGGATCATCACTGGTGTACTATGGATCATCACTGATGTACTATGGATCATCACTGGTGTACTATGGATCATCACTGATGTACTATGGATCATCACTGATGTACTATGAGCCACCACTGATGTACTGTGGATCATCACTGATGTACTATGGGACATCACTGGTGTACTATGGGCCATCACTGGTGTACTATGAATCATCACTGGTGTACTATGGGCCATCACTGGTGTACTATGGGCCATCACTGGTGTACTATGGATCATCACTGGTGTACTATGGACCATCACTGATGTACTATGGCTCATCACTGATATACTGTGGACCATCCCTGATATACTGTGGATCATCCCTGATGTACTGTGGATCATCACTGATCTACTGTGGGCCATCACAGGTGTACTGTGGGCCATCACAGGTGTACTATGGAGCATCACTGATGTACTATGGATCATCACTGGTGTACTATGGATCATCACTGATGTACTGTGGACCATCCCTGATGTACTATAGATCATCACTGATGTACTGTGGATCATCACTGATGTACTGTGGATCATCACTGATGTACTATGGGCCATCACTGGTGTACTATGGGCCATCACTGGTGTACTATGGATCATCACTGGATTACTATGGATCATCCCTGGTGTACTATGGACCATCACTGATGTGCTTTGGGCCATCACTGGTGTACTATGGATCATCACTGATGTACTGTGGACCATCCCTGATGTACTGTGGATCATCACTGATGGATCATCACTGATGTACTATGGACCATCACTGGTGTACTATGGACCATCACTGGTGTACTATGGATCATCACTGATGTACTGTGGATCATCACTGATGTACTGTGGGCCATCACTGATGTACTATGGATCATCACTGATATACTGTGGACAATCCCTGATGTATTGTGGATCATCACTGATGTACTGTGGATCATCACTGATGTACTATAGATCATCACTGAAGTACTATGGGCCATCACTGGTGTACTATGGATCATCACTGGTGTACTATGGGCCATCACTGGTGTACTATGGATCATCACTGGTGTACTATGGATCATCACTGATGTACTATGGATCATGACTGGTTTACTATGGATCATCACTGATGTACTGTGGACCATCCCTGATGTCCTGTGGATCATCACTGATGTACTGTGGATCATCACTGATGTACTGTGGATCATCACTGATGTACTGTGGATCATCATTGATGTACTGAGGATCATCACTGATGTACTATGGATCACCACTGATGTACCGTGGATCATCACTGATGTACTGTGGATCATCACTGATGTACTATAGACCATCACTGATGTACTATGGGCCATCACTGGTGTACTATGGATCATCACCGATGTACTGTGGACCATCCCTGATGTACTGTGGACCATCACTGATGTACTGTGGATCATCACTGATGTACTATGGATCATCACTGATGTACTATAGATCATCACTGATGTACTATAGATCATCACTGATGTACTATAGATCATGACTGATGTACTATGGACCATCACTGATGTACTATAGATCATCACTGATGTACTATGGACCATCACTGGTGTACTATGGATCATCACTGGTGTACTGTGGATCATCACTGGTGTACTATGGACCATCCCTGATGTACTGTGGATCATCACTGATGTACTATGGATCATCACTGATGTACTATGGATCATCACTGATGTACTATAGTTCATCACTGATGTACTATGGGCCATCACTGGTGTACTATGGATCATCACTGGTGTACTATGGATCATCACTGATGTACTATAGATCATCACTGATGTACTATAGTTTATCACTGATGTACTATAGATCATCACTGATGTACTATGAGCCATCACTGATGTACTATGGATCATCACTGGTGTACTATGGATCATCACTGATGTACTATGGATCATCACTGATGTACTATGAGCCATCACTGATGTACTATGGATCATCACTGGTGTACTATGGATCATCACTGATGTACTATGGATCATCACTGATGTACTATGAGCCATCACTGATGTACTATGGGCCATCCCTGGTGTACTATGGATCATCACTGATGTACTGTGGATCATCACTGGTGTACTATGGGCCATCACTGATGTACTATAGATCATCACTGATGTACTATGGACCATCACTGGTGTACTATGGATCATCACTGGTGTACTGTGGATCATCACTGGTGTACTATGGACCATCCCTGATGTACTGTGGATCATCACTGATGTACTGTGGATCATCACTGATGTACTATAGTTCATCACTGATATACTGTGGGCCATCACTGGTGTACTATGGATCATCACTGGTGTACTATGGATCATCACTGATGTACTATGGACCATCCCTGATGTACTGTGGATCATCACTGATGTACTATGGATCATCACTGATGTACTGTGGATCATCACTGATGTACTATAGTTCATCACTGATGTACTATGGGCCATCACTGGTGTACTATGGATCATCACTGGTGTACTATGGATCATCACTGATGTACTATAGATCATCACTGATGTACTATAGCTCATCACTGATGTACTATGGACCATCACTGATGTACTATAGATCATCACTGATGTACTATGGACCATCACTGGTGTACTATGGATCATCACTGGTGTACTGTGGATCATCACTGGTGTACTATGGACCATCCCTGATGTACTGTGGATCATCACTGATGTACTGTGGATCATCACTGATGTACTATAGTTCATCACTGATGTACTATGGGCCATCACTGGTGTACTATGGATCATCACTGGTGTACTATGGATCATCACTGATGTACTATGGACCATCCCTGATGTACTGTGGATCATCACTGATGTACTGTGGATCATCACTGATGTACTATGGATCATCACCGATGTACTGTGGATCATCACTGATGTACTATAGTTCATCACTGATGTACTATGGGCCATCACTGGTGTACTATGGATCATCACTGGTGTACTATGGATCATCACTGATGTACTATGGACCATCCCTGATGTACTGTGGATCATCACTGATGTACTATAGTTCATCACTGATGTACTATGGGCCATCACTGGTGTACTATGGATCATCACTGGTGTACTATGGATCATCACTGATGTACTATGGACCATCCCTGATGTACTGTGGATCATCACTGATGTACTGTGGATCATCACTGATGTACTATGGATCATCACTGATGTACTATGGGCCATCACTGGTGTACTATGGGCCATCACTGGTGTACTATGGATCATCACTGGTGTACTATGGACCATCACTGATGTACTATGGACCATCACTGATGTACTATGGATCATCATTGATATACTGTGGACCATCCCTGATGTACTGTGGATCATCACTGATGTACTGTGGATCATCACTGAAGTATTGTGGATCATCACTGATGTACTGTGGATCATCACTGATGTACTGTGTATCATAACTGATGTATTGTGGATCATCACTGATGTACTATAGATCATCACTGATGTACTATAGATCATCACTGATGGACTATGGACCATCACTGATGTACTATAGATCATCACTGATGTACTATGGACCATCACTGGTGTACTATGGATCATCACTGGTGTACTGTGGATCATCACTGGTGTACTATGGACCATCCCTGATTTACTGTGGATCATCACTGATGTACTGTGGATCATCACTGATGTACTATAGTTCATCACTGATGTACTATGGGCCATCACTGGTGTACTATGGATCATCACTGGTGTACTATGGACCATCACTGGTGTACTATGGATCATCACTGGTGTACTGTGGATCATCACTGGTGTACTATGGACCATCCCTGATGTACTGTGGATCATCACTGATGTACTGTGGATCATCACTGATGTACTATAGTTCATCACTGATGTACTATGGGCCATCACTGGTGTACTATGGATCATCACTGGTGTACTATGGATCATCACTGATGTACTATGGACCATCCCTGATGTACTGTGGATCATCACTGATGTACTGTGGATCATCACTGATGTACTATGGATCATCACTGATGTACTGTGGATCATCACTGATGTACTATGGGCCATCACTGGTGTACTATGGGCCATCACTGGTGTACTATGGATCATCACTGATGTACTATGGATCATCACTGATGTACTATGGACCATCACTGATGTACTATGGGCCATCACTGGTGTACTATGGATCATCACCGATGTACTGTGGACCATCCCTGATGTACTGTGGACCATCACTGATGTACTGTGGATCATCACTGATGTACTATGGATCATCACTGATGTACTATAGATCATCACTGATGTACTATAGATCATCACTGATGTACTATAGATCATCACTGATGTACTATGGACCATCACTGATGTACTATAGATCATCACTGATGTACTATGGACCATCACTGGTGTACTATGGATCATCACTGGTGTACTGTGGATCATCACTGGTGTACTATGGACCATCCCTGATGTACTGTGGATCATCACTGATGTACTATGGATCATCACTGATTTACTATGGATCATCACTGATGTACTATAGTTCATCACTGATGTACTATGGGCCATCACTGGTGTACTATGGATCATCACTGGTGTACTATGGATCATCACTGATGTACTATAGATCATCACTGATGTACTATAGTTTATCACTGATGTACTATAGATCATCACTGATGTACTATGGACCATCACTGGTGTACTATAGATCATCACTGATGTACTATGGACCATCACTGGTGTACTGTGGATCATCACTGGTGTACTATGGACCATCCCTGATGTACTGTGGATCATCACTGATGTACTGTGGATCATCACTGATGTACTATAGTTCATCACTGATGTACTATGGGCCATCACTGGTGTACTATGGATCATCACTGGTGTACTATGGATCATCACTGATGTACTATGGACCATCCCTGATGTACTGTGGATCATCACTGATGTACTGTGGATCATCACTGATGTACTATAGTTCATCACTGATGTACTATGGGCCATCACTGGTGTACTATGGATCATCACTGGTGTACTATGGGCCATCACTGGTGTACTATGGATCATCACTGATGTACTGTGGATCATCACTGATGTACTATAGTTCATCACTGATGTACTATGGGCCATCACTGGTGTACTATGGATCATCACTGGTGTACTATGGGCCATCACTGGTGTACTATGGATCATCACTGGTGTACTATGGATCATCACTGATGTACTGTGGACCATCCCTGATGTACTGTGGATCATCACTAATGTACTGTGGATCATCACTGATGTACTATGGATCATCACTGATGTACTATGGGCCATCACTGGTGTACTATGGGTCATCACTGGTGTACTATGGATCATCACTGGTGTACTATGGACCATCACTGATGTACTATGGACCATCACTGATGTACTATGGATCATCACTGATATACTGTGGACCATCCCTGATGTACTGTGGATCATCACGGATGTACTGTGGATCATCACTGAAGTATTGTGGATCATCACTGATGTACTGTGGATCATCACTAATGTACTGTGGATCATAACTGATGTACTGTAGATCATCACTGATGTACTATAGATCATCACTGGTGTTCTATGTATATAGATCATCACTGATGTACTATGGACCATCACTGATGTACTATAGATCATCACTGATGTACTATGGACCATCACTGGTGTACTATGGATCATCACTGGTGTACTGTGGATCATCACTGGTGTACTATGGACCATCCCTGATGTACTGTGGATCATCACTGATGTACTGTGGATCATCACTGATGTACTATAGTTCATCACTGATGTACTATGGGCCATCACTGGTGTACTATGGATCATCACTGGTGTACTATGGATCATCACTGATGTACTATGGACCATCCCTGATGTACTGTGGATCATCACTGATGTACTATAGTTCATCACTGATGTACTATGGGCCATCACTGGTGTACTATGGATCATCACTGGTGTACTATGGATCATCACTGATGTACTATGGACCATCCCTGATGTACTATAGATCATCACTGATGTACTGTGGATCATCATTGATGTACTATGGATCTTCACTGATGTACTATGGGCCATCACTGGTGTACTACGGGCCATCACTGGTGTACTATGGGTCATCACTGGTGTACTATGGATCATCACTGGTGTACTATGGACCATCACTGATGTACTGTGGACCACCACTGATGTACTGTGGATCATCACTGATGTACTGTGGATCATGCCTGGTGTACTATGGAACATTACTGGTGTACTATGGATCATCACTGGTGTACTATGGATCATCACTGATGTACTATGGGCCATCACTGATGTACTGTGGATCATCACTGATGTACTGTGGATCATCACTGAAGTATTGTGGATCATCACTGATGTACTGTGGATCATCACTGATGTACTGTGGATCATAACTGATGTACTGTGGATCATCACTGGTGTACTATGGATCATCACTGATGTACTATGGATCATCACTGATGTACTATGGACCATCACTGATGTACTATAGGCCATCACTGGTGTACTATGGATCATCACTGATTTATTGTGGATCATCACTGATGTACTGTGGATCATCACTGATGTACTATTAATTATCACTGAAGTACTATGGGCAATCACTGGTGTACTATGGATCATCACTGGTGTACTATGGATCATCACTGATGTACTATGGATCATCACTGATGTACTATGGATCATCACTGATGTACTGTGGACCATCCCTGATGTACTGTGGATCATCACTGATGTACTGTGGATCATCACTGATGTACTGTGGATCATCACTGATGTACTGAGGATCATCACTGATGTACTATGGATCATCACTGATGTACCTTGGATCATCACTGATGTACTGTGGATCATCACTGATGTACTGTGGATCATCACTGATGTACTATAGATCATCACTGTAGTACTATGGGCCATGACTGGTGTACTATGGATCATCACTGATGTACTATGGATCATCACTGATGTATTATGGATCATCACTGATGTACTATGAGCCATCACTGATGTACTATGGATCATCACTGGTGTACTATGGATCATCACTGATGTACTATGAGCCATCACTGATGTACTATGGATCATCACTGGTGTACTATGGATCATCACTGATGTACTATGGATCATCACTGATGTACTATGAGCCATCACTGATGTACTATGGGCCATCCCTGGTGTACTATGGATCATCACTGATGTACTGTGGATCATCACTGATGTACTATGGGACATCACTGGTGTACTATGGGCCATCACTGGTGTACTATGGATCATCACTGGTGTACTATGGGCCATCACTGGTGTACTATGGGCCATCACTGGTGTACTATGGATCATCACTGGTGTACTATGGACCATCACTGATGTACTATGGATCATCACTGGTGTACTATGGATCATCACTGATGTACTATGGATCATCACTGATGTACTATGAGCCATCACTGATGTACTATGGGCCATCCCTGGTGTACTATGGATCATCACTGATGTACTGTGGATCATCACTGATGTACTATGGGACATCACTGGTGTACTATGGGCCATCACTGGTGTACTATGGATCATCACTGGTGTACTATGGGCCATCACTGGTGTACTATGGGCCATCACTGGTGTACTATGGATCATCACTGGTGTACTATGGACCATCACTGATGTACTATGGCTCATCACTGATATACTGTGGACCATCCCTGATATACTGTGGATCATCCCTGATGTACTGTGGATCATCACTGATCTACTGTGGGCCATCACAGGTGTACTGTGGGCCATCACAGGTGTACTATGGAGCATCACTGATGTACTATGGATCATCACTGGTGTACTATGGATCATCACTGATGTACTGTGGACCATCCCTGATGTACTATAGATCATCACTGATGTACTGTGGATCATCACTGAAGTACTATGGGCCATCACTGGTGTACTATGGGCCATCACTGGTGTACTATGGATCATCACTGGATTACTATGGATCATCCCTGGTGTACTATGGACCATCACTGATGTGCTTTGGGTCATCACTGGTGTACTATGGATCATCACTGATGTACTGTGGACCATCCCTGATGTACTGTGGATCATCACTGATGTACTATGGATCATCACTGATGTACTATGGACCATCACTGGTGTACTATGGACCATCACTGGTGTACTATGGATCATCACTGATGTACTGTGGATCATCACTGATGTACTGTGGGCCATCACTGATGTACTATGGATCATCACTGATATACTGTGGGCAATCCCTGATGTATTGTGGATCATCACTGATGTACTGTGGATCATCACTGATGTACTATAGATCATCACTGAAGTACTATGGGCCATCACTGGTGTACTATGGATCATCACTGGTGTACTATGGGCCATCACTGGTGTACTATGGATCATCACTGATGTACTATGGATCATCACTGATGTACTATGGATCATGACTGGTTTACTATGGATCATCACTGATGTACTGTGGACCATCCCTGATGTCCTGTGGATCATCACTGATGTACTGTGGATCATCACTGATGTACTGTGGATCATCACTGATGTACTGTGGATCATCATTGATGTACTGAGGATCATCACTGATGTACTATGGATCATCACTGATGTACCGTGGATCATCACTGATGTACTGTGGATCATCACTGATGTACTGTGGATCATCACTGATGTACTATAGATCATTACTGAAGTACTATGGGCCATCACTGGTGTACTATGGATCATCACTGATGTATTATGGATCATCACTGATGTACTATGAGCCATCACTGATGTACTATGGATCATCACTGGTGTACTATGGATCATCACTGATGTACTATGGATCATCACTGATGTACTATGAGCCATCACTGATGTACTATGGATCATCACTGGTGTACTATGGATCATCACTGATGTACTATGGATCATCACTGATGTACTATGAGCCATCACTGATGTACTATGGGCCATCCCTGGTGTACTATGGATCATCACTGATGTACTGTGGATCATCACTGGTGTACTATGGGTCATCACTGATGTACTATAGATCATCACTGATGTACTATGGACCATCACTGGTGTACTATGGATCATCACTGGTGTACTGTGGATCATCACTGGTGTACTATGGACCATCCCTGATGTACTGTGGATCATCACTGATGTACTGTGGATCATCACTGATGTACTATAGTTCATCACTGATATACTGTGGGCCATCACTGGTGTACTATGGATCATCACTGGTGTACTATGGATCATCACTGATGTACTATGGACCATCCCTGATGTACTGTGGATCATCACTGATGTACTGTGGATCATCACTGATGTACTATGGATCATCACTGATGTACTGTGGATCATCACTGATGTACTATAGTTCATCACTGATGTACTATGGGCCATCACTGGTGTACTATGGATCATCACTGGTGTACTATGGATCATCACTGATGTACTATGGGCCATCACTGGTGTACTATGGATCATCACTGGTGTACTATGGATCATCACTGATGTACTATAGATCATCACTGATGTACTATAGCTCATCACTGATGTACTATGGACCATCACTGATGTACTATAGATCATCACTGATGTACTATGGACCATCACTGGTGTACTATGGATCATCACTGGTGTACTGTGGATCATCACTGGTGTACTATGGACCATCCCTGATGTACTGTGGATCATCAC
This sequence comes from Rana muscosa, assembly GCA_029206835.1. Lineage (NCBI taxonomy): Eukaryota > Metazoa > Chordata > Amphibia > Anura > Ranidae > Rana > Rana muscosa. The sequence continues at coordinate 37,968 of JARGYO010003400.1, forward strand.
TGATGTACTGTGGATCATCACTGATGTACTATAGTTCATCACTGATGTACTATGGGCCATCACTGGTGTACTATGGATCATCACTGGTGTACTATGGATCATCACTGATGTACTATTGACCATCCCTGATGTACTGTGGATCATCACTGATGTACTATAGTTCATCACTGATGTACTATGGGCCATCACTGGTGTACTATGGATCATCACTGATGTACTATGGACCATCCCTGATGTACTATAGATCATCACTGATGTACTGTGGATCATCATTGATGTACTATGGATCATCACTGATGTACTATGGGCCATCACTGGTGTACTACGGGCCATCACTGGTGTACTATGGATCATCACTGGTGTACTATGGACCACCACTGATGTACTATGGACCATCACTGATGTACTGTGGACCACCACTGATGTACTGTGGATCATCACTGATGTACTGTGGATCATCCCTGGTGTACTATGGAACATTACTGGTGTACTATGGATCATCACTGGTGTACTATGGATCATCACTGATGTACTATGGGCCATCACTGATGTACTATGGATCATCACTGATATACTGTGGACCATCCCTGATGTACTGTGGATCATCACTGATGTACTGTGGATCATCACTGAAGTATTGTGGATCATCACTGATGTACTGTGGATCATCACTGATGTACTGTGGATCATAACTGATGTACTGTGGATCATCACTGGTGTACTATGGATCATCACTGATGTACTATGGATCATCACTGATGTACTATGGACCATCACTGATGTACTATGGGCCATCACTGGTGTACTATGGATCATCACTGATGTACTGTGGATCATCACTGATGTACTGTGGGCCATCACTGATGTACTATGGATCATCACTGATATACTGTGGACCATCCCTGATGTATTGTGGATCATCACTGATGTACTGTGGATCATCACTGATGTACTATTAATTATCACTGAAGTACTATGGGCCATCACTGGTGTACTATGGATCATCACTGGTGTACTATGGATCATCACTGATGTACTATGGATCATCACTGATGTACTATGGATCGTGACTGGTGTACTATGGATCATCACTGATGTACTGTGGACCATCCCTGATGTACTGTGGATCATCACTGATGTACTATAGTTCATCACTGATATACTGTGGGCCATCACTGGTGTACTATGGATCATCACTGGTGTACTATGGATCATCACTGATGTACCTTGGATCATCACTGATGTACTGTGGATCATCACTGATGTACTATGGATCATCACTGATGTACTATGGATCATCACTGATGTATTATGGATCATCACTGATGTACTATGAGCCATCACTGATGTACTATGGATCATCACTGGTGTACTATGGATCATCACTGATGTACTATGAGCCATCACTGATGTACTATGGATCATCACTGGTGTACTATGGATCATCACTGATGTACTATGGATCATCACTGATGTACTATGAGCCATCACTGATGTACTATAGACCATCACTGTACTGTGGATCATCACTGATGTACTATAGATCATCACTGATGTACTATGGACCATCACTGGTGTACTATGGATCATCACTGGTGTACTGTGGATCATCACTGGTGTACTATGGACCATCCCTGATGTACTGTGGATCATCACTGATGTACTGTGGATCATCACTGATGTACTATAGTTCATCACTGATGTACTATGGGCCATCACTGGTGTTCTATGGATCATCACTGGTGTACTATGGATCATCACTGATGTACTATTGACCATCCCTGATGTACTGTGGATCATCACTGATGTACTATAGTTCATCACTGATGTACTATGGGCCATCACTGGTGTACTATGGATCATCACTGGTGTACTATGGATCATCACTGATGTACTATGGACCATCCCTGATGTACTATAGATCATCACTGATGTACTGTGGATCATCATTGATGTACTATGGATCATCACTGATGTACTATGGGCCATCACTGGTGTACTACGGGCCATCACTGGTGTACTATGGATCATCACTGGTGTACTATGGACCACCACTGATGTACTATGGACCATCACTGATGTACTGTGGACCACCACTGATGTACTGTGGATCATCACTGATGTACTGTGGATCATCCCTGGTGTACTATGGAACATTACTGGTGTACTATGGATCATCACTGGTGTACTATGGATCATCACTGATGTACTATGGGCCATCACTGATGTACTATGGTTCATCACTGATATACTGTGGACCATCCCTGATGTACTGTGGATCATCACTGATGTACTGTGGATCATCACTGAAGTATTGTGGATCATCACTGATGTACTGTGGATCATCACTGATGTACTGTGGATCATAACTGATGTACTGTGGATCATCACTGGTGTACTATGGATCATCACTGATGTACTATGGATCATCACTGATGTACTATGGACCATCACTGATGTACTATGGGCCATCACTGGTGTACTATGGATCATCACTGGTGTACTTAGTACACCTGTGATGGCCCACAGTACACCTGTGATGGCCCACAGTAGATCAGTGATGATCCACAGTACATCAGGGATGATCCACAGTATATCAGGGATGGTCCACAGTATATCAGTGATGAGCCATAGTACATCAGTGATGGTCCATAGTACACCAGTGATGATCCATAGTACACCAGTGATGGCCCATAGTACACCAGTGATGGCCCATAGTACACCAGTGATGATCCATAGTACACCAGTGATGGCCCATAGTACACCAGTGATGTCCCATAGTACATCAGTGATGATCCACAGTACATCAGTGATGATCCATAGTACACCAGGGATGGCCCATAGTACATCAGTGATGGCTCATAGTACATCAGTGATGATCCATAGTACATCAGTGATGATCCATAGTACACCAGTGATGATCCATAGTACATCAGTGATGGCTCATAGTACATCAGTGATGATCCATAGTACACCAGTGATGATCCATAGTACATCAGTGATGGCTCATAGTACATCAGTGATGATCCATAATACATCAGTGATGATCCATAATACATCAGTGATGATCCATAGTACACCAGTGATGGCCCATAGTACTTCAGTGATGATCTATAGTACATCAGTGATGATCCACAGTACATCAGTGATGATCCACAGTACATCAGTGATGATCCAAGGTACATCAGTGATGATCCATAGTACATCAGTGATGATCCATAGTACACCAGTCATGGCCCATAGTACTACAGTGATGATCTATAGTACATCAGTGATGATCCACAGTACATCAGTGATGATCCACAGTACATCAGTGATGATCCACAGTACATCAGTGATGATCCATAGTACATCAGTGATGATCCTCAGTACATCAGTGATGATCCATAGTACATCAGTGATGATCCATAGTACACCAGTGATGGCCCATAGTACACCAGTGATGATCCATAGTACACCAGTGATGGCCCATAGTACTTCAGTGATGATCTATAGTACATCAGTGATGATCCACAGTACATCAGTGATGATCCACAATACATCAGGGATTGCCCACAGTATATCAGTGATGATCCATAGTACATCAGTGATGGCCCACAGTACATCAGTGATGATCCACAGTACATCAGTGATGATCCATAGTACACCAGTGATGGTCCATAGTACACCAGTGATGGTCCATAGTACATCAGTGATGATCCATAGTACATCAGTGATGATCCACAGTACATCAGGGATGGTCCACAGTACATCAGTGATGATCCATAGTACACCAGTGATGACCCAAAGCACATCAGTGATGGTCCATAGTACACCAGGGATGATCCATAGTAATCCAGTGATGATCCATAGTACACCAGTGATGGCCCATAGTACACCAGTGATGGCCCATAGTACTTCAGTGATGATCCACAGTACATCAGTGATGATCTATAGTACATCAGGGATGGTCCACAGTACATCAGTGATGATCCATAGTACACCAGTGATGATCCATAGTACATCAGTGATGCTCCATAGTACACCTGTGATGGCCCACAGTACACCTGTGATGGCCCACAGTAGATCAGTGATGATCCACAGTACATCAGGGATGATCCACAGTATATCAGGGATGGTCCACAGTATATCAGTGATGAGCCATAGTACATCAGTGATGGTCCATAGTACACCAGTGATGATCCATAGTACACCAGTGATGGCCCATAGTACACCAGTGATGGCCCATAGTACACCAGTGATGATCCATAGTACACCAGTGATGGCCCATAGTACACCAGTGATGTCCCATAGTACATCAGTGATGATCCACAGTACATCAGTGATGATCCATAGTACACCAGGGATGGCCCATAGTACATCAGTGATGGCTCATAGTACATCAGTGATGATTCATAGTACATCAGTGATGATCCATAGTACACCAGTGATGATCCATAGTACATCAGTGATGGCTCATAGTACATCAGTGATGATCCATAGTACACCAGTGATGATCCATAGTACATCAGTGATGGCTCATAGTACATCAGTGATGATCCATAATACATCAGTGATGATCCATAGTACATCAGTGATGATCCATAGTACACCAGTCATGGCCCATAGTACTACAGTGATGATCTATAGTACATCAGTGATGATCCACAGTACATCAGTGATGATCCACAGTACATCAGTGATGATCCAAGGTACATCAGTGATGATCCATAGTACATCAGTGATGATCCAAGGTACATCAGTGATGATCCACAGTACATCAGTGATGATCCACAGTACATCAGTGATGATCCACAGTACATCAGGGATGGTCCACAGTACATCAGTGATGATCCATAGTACATCAGTGATGATCCATAGTACATCAGTGATGATCCATAGTACACCAGTGATGATCCATAGTACACCAGTGATGGCCCATAGTACTTCAGTGATAATTAATAGTACATCAGTGATGATCCACAGTACATCAGTGATGATCCACAATACATCAGTGATGATCCATAGTACACCAGTGATGGCCTATAGTACATCAGTGATGGTCCATAGTACATCAGTGATGATCCATAGTACATCAGTGATGATCCATAGTACACCAGTGATGATCCACAGTACATCAGTTATGATCCACAGTACATCAGTGATGATCCACAGTACATCAGTGATGATCCACAATACTTCAGTGATGATCCACAGTACATCAGTGATGATCCACAGTACATCAGTGATGGCCCATAGTACATCAGTGATGATCCATAGTACACCAGTGATGATCCATAGTACACCAGTAATGTTCCATAGTACACCAGGGATGATCCACAGTACATCAGTGATGATCCACAGTACATCAGTGGTGGTCCACAGTACATCAGTGATGGTCCATAGTACACCAGTGATGATCCATAGTACACCAGTGATGATCCATAGTACACCAGTGATGGCCCGTAGTACACCAGTGATGGCCCATAGTACATCAGTGAAGATCCATAGTACATCAATGATGATCCACAGTACATCAGTGATGATCTATAGTACATCAGGGATGGTCCATAGTACATCAGTGATGATCCATAGTACACCAGTGATGATCCATAGTACACCAGTGATGGCCCATAGTACATCAGTGATGAACTATAGTACATCAGTGATGATCCACAGTACATCAGGGATGGTCCATAGTACATCAGTGATGATCCATAGTACACCAGTGATGATCCATAGTACACCAGTGATGGCCCATAGTACATCAGTGATGAACTATAGTACATCAGTGATGATCCACAGTACATCAGTGATGATCCACAGTACATCAGGGATGGTCCATAGTACACCAGTGATGATCCACAGTACACCAGTGATGATCCATAGTACACCAGTGATGGTCCATAGTACATCAGTGATGATCTATAGTACATCAGTGATGGTCCATAGTACATCAGTGATGATCTATATACATAGTACACCAGTGATGATCTATAGTACATCAGTGATGATCTACAGTACATCAGTTATGATCCACAGTACATTAGTGATGATCCACAGTACATCAGTGATGATCCACAATACTTCAGTGATGATCCACAGTACATCCGTGATGATCCACAGTACATCAGGGATGGTCCACAGTATATCAGTGATGATCCATAGTACATCAGTGATGGTCCATAGTACATCAGTGATGGTCCATAGTACACCAGTGATGATCCATAGTACACCAGTGATGACCCATAGTACATCAGTGATGAACTATAGTACATCAGTGATGATCCACAGTACATCAGTGATGATCCACAGTACATCAGGGATGGTCCATAGTACACCAGTGATGATCCACAGTACACCAGTGATGATCCATAGTACACCAGTGATGGTCCATAGTACATCAGTGATGATCTATAGTACACCAGTGATGGTCCATAGTACATCAGTGATGATCTATAGTACATCAGTGATAAACTATAGTACATCAGTGATGATCTATAGTACATCAGTGATGATCCATAGTACACCAGTGATGATCCATAGTACACCAGTGATGGCCCATAGTACATCAGTGATGAACTATAGTACATCAGTGATGATCCATAGTACATCAGTGATGATCCATAGTACATCAGTGATGATCCACAGTACATCAGGGATGGTCCATAGTACACCAGTGATGATCCACAGTACACCAGTGATGATCCATAGTACACCAGTGATGGTCCATAGTACATCAGTGATGATCTATAGTACATCAGTGATGGTCCATAGTACATCAGTGATGATCTATAGTACATCAGTGATGATCTATAGTACATCAGTGATGATCTATAGTACATCAGTGATGATCCATAGTACATCAGTGATGATCCACAGTACATCAGTGATGGTCCACAGTACATCAGGGATGGTCCACAGTACATCGGTGATGATCCATAGTACACCAGTGATGGCCCATAGTACATCAGTGATGGTCCATAGTACATCAGTGATGATCCATAGTACATCAGTGATGATCCATAGTACACCAGTGATGGCCCATAGTACACCAGTGATGGCCCATAGTACATCAGTGATGATCCACAGTACATCAGTGATGATCCATAGTACATCAGTGATGATCCACAGTACATCAGTGATGATCCACAGTACATCAGGGATGGTCCATAGTACATCAGTGATGATCCATAGTACACCAGTGATGATCCATAGTACACCAGTGATGGCCCATAGTACATCAGTGATGAACTATAGTACATCAGTGATGATCCACAGTACATCAGTGATGATCCACAGTACATCAGGGATGGTCCATAGTACACCAGTGATGATCCACAGTACACCAGTGATGATCCATAGTACACCAGTGATGGTCCATAGTACACCAGTGATGATCCATAGTACACCAGTGATGGCCCATAGTACATCAGTGATGAACTATAGTACATCAGTGATGATCCACAGTACATCAGTGATGATCCACAGTAAATCAGGGATGGTCCATAGTACACCAGTGATGATCCACAGTACACCAGTGATGATCCATAGTACACCAGTGATGGTCCATAGTACATCAGTGATGATCTATAGTACATCAGTGATGGTCCATAGTCCATCAGTGATGATCTATAGTACATCAGTGATGATCTATAGTACATCAGTGATGATCCACAATACATCAGTTATGATACACAGTACATCAGTGATGATCCACAGTACATCAGTGATGATCCACAATACTTCAGTGATGATCCACAGTACATCAGTGATGATCCACAGTACATCAGGGATGGTCCACAGTATATCAATGATGATCCATAGTACATCAATGATGGTCCATAGTACATCAGTGATGGTCCATAGTACACCAGTGATGATCCATAGTACACCAGTGATGGCCCATAGTACACCAGTGATGGCCCATAGTACATCAGTGATGATCCATAGTACATCAGTGATGATCCACAGTACATCAGTGATGATCCACAGTACATCAGGGATGGTCCATAGTACATCAGTGATGATCCATAGTACACCAGTGATGATCCATAGTACACCAGTGATGGCCCATAGTACATCAGTGATGAACTATAGTACATCAGTGATGATCCACAGTACATCAGGGATGGTCCATAGTACATCAGTGATGATCCATAGTACACCAGTGATGATCCATAGTACACCAGTGATGGCCCATAGTACATCAGTGATGAACTATAGTACATCAGTGATGATCCACAGTACATCGGTGATGATCCATAGTACATCAGTGATGATCCACAGTACATCAGTGATGATCCACAGTACATCAGGGATGGTCCATAGTACATCAGTGATGATCCATAGTACACCAGTGATGATCCATAGTACACCAGTGATGGCCCATAGTACATCAGTGATGAACTATAGTACATCAGTGATGATCCACAGTACATCAGTGATGATCCACAGTACATCAGGGATGGTCCATAGTACACCAGTGATGATCCACAGTACACCAGTGATGATCCATAGTACACCAGTGATGGTCCATAGTACATCAGTGATGATCTATAGTACATCAGTGATGGTCCATAGTACATCAGTGATGAGCTATAGTACATCAGTGATGATCTATAGTACATCAGTGATGATCCATAGTACACCAGTGATGATCCATAGTACACCAGTGATGGCCCATAGTACATCAGTGATGATCCATAGTACACCAGTGATGATCCATAGTACACCAGTGATGGCCCATAGTACATCAGTGATGAACTATAGTACATCAGTGATGATCCACAGTACATCAGTGATGATCCATAGTACATCAGTGATGATCCACAGTACATCAGGGATGGTCCATAGTACATCAGTGATGATCCATAGTACACCAGTGATGATCCATAGTACACCAGTGATGGCCCACAGTATATCAGTGATGAACTATAGTACATCAGTGATGATCCACAGTACATCAGTGATGATCCACAGTACATCAGGGATGGTCCATAGTACACCAGTGATGATCCACAGTACACCAGTGATGATCCATAGTACACCAGTGATGGTCCATAGTACATCAGTGATGATCTATAGTACATCAGTGATGGCCCATAGTACACCAGTGATGATCCACAGTACATCAGTGATGATCCATAGTACACCAGGGATGGCCCATAGTACATCAGTGATGGCTCATAGTACATCAGTGATGATCCATAGTACATCAGTGATGATCCATAGTACACCAGTGATGATCCATAGTACATCAGTGATGGCTCATAGTACATCAGTGATGATCCATAGTACATCAGTGATGATCCATAGTACACCAGTGATGATCCATAGTACATCAGTGATGGCTCATAGTACATCAGTGATGATCTATAGTACATCAGTGATAAACTATAGTACATCAGTGATGATCTATAGTACATCAGTGATGATCCATAGTACACCAGTGATGATCCATAGTACACCAGTGATGGCCCATAGTACATCAGTGATGAACTATAGTACATCAGTGATGATCCATAGTACATCAGTGATGATCCATAGTACATCAGTGATGATCCACAGTACATCAGGGATGGTCCATAGTACACCAGTGATGATCCACAGTACACCAGTGATGATCCATAGTACACCAGTGATGGTCCATAGTACATCAGTGATGATCTATAGTACATCAGTGATGGTCCATAGTACATCAGTCATGATCTATAGTACATCAGTGATGATCTATAGTACATCAGTGATGATCTATAGTACATCAGTGATGATCCATAGTACATCAGTGATGATCCACAGTACATCAGTGATGGTCCACAGTACATCAGGGATGGTCCACAGTACATCGGTGATGATCCATAGTACACCAGTGATGGCCCATAGTACATCAGTGATGGTCTATAGTACATCAGTGATGATCCACAGTACATCAGTGATGATCCACAGTACATCAGTGATGATCCACGGTACATCAGTGATTATCCATAGTACATCAGTGATGATCCTCAGTACATCAATGATGATCCACAGTACATCAGTGATGATCCACAGTACATCAGTGATGATCCACAGTACATCAGTGATGATCCACAGGACATCAGGGATGGTCCACAGTACATCAGTGATGATCCATAGTAAACCAGTCATGATCCATAGTACATCAGTGATGATCCATAGTACATCAGTGATGATCCATAGTACACCAGTGATGGCCCATAGTACACCAGTGATGATCCATAGTACACCAGTGATGGCCCATAGTACTTCAGTGATGATCTATAGTACATCAGTGATGATCCACAGTACATCAGTGATGATCCACAATACATCAGGGATTGTCCACAGTATATCAGTGATGATCCATAGTACATCAGTGATGGCCCACAGTACATCAGTGATGATCCACAGTACATCAGTGATGATCCATAGTACACCAGTGATGGTCCATAGTACACCAGTGATGGTCCATAGTACATCAGTGATGATCCATCAGTGATGATCCACAGTACATCAGGGATGGTCCACAGTACATCAGTGATGATCCATAGTACACCAGTGATGGCCCAAAGCACATCAGTGATGGTCCATAGTACACCAGGGATGATCCATAGTAATCCAGTGATGATCCATAGTACACCAGTGATGGCCCATAGTACACCAGTGATGGCCCATAGTACATCAGTGATGATCCACAGTACATCAGTGATGATCCACAGTACATCAGTGATGATCTATAGTACATCAGGGATGGTCCACAGTACATCAGTGATGATCCATAGTACACCAGTGATGATCCATAGTACATCAGTGATGCTCCATAGTACACCTGTGATGGCCCACAGTACACCTGTGATGGCCCACAGTAGATCAGTGATGATCCACAGTACATCAGGGATGATCCACAGTATATCAGGGATGGTCCACAGTATATCAGTGATGAGCCATAGTACATCAGTGATGGTCCATAGTACACCAGTGATGATCCATAGTACACCAGTGATGGCCCATAGTACACCAGTGATGGCCCATAGTACACCAGTGATGATCCATAGTACACCAGTGATGGCCCATAGTACACCAGTGATGTCCCATAGTACATCAGTGATGATCCACAGTACATAAGTGATGATCCATAGTACACCAGGGATGGCCCATAGTACATCAGTGGTGGCTCATAGTACATCAGTGATGATCCATAGTACATCAGTGATGATCCATAGTACACCAGTGATGATCCATAGTACATCAGTGATGGCTCATAGTACATCAGTGATGATCCATTGTACACCAGTGATGATCCATAGTACATCAGTGATGGCTCATAGTACATCAGTGATGATCCATAATACATCAGTGATGATCCATAGTACATCAGTGATGATCCATAGTACACCAGTCATGGCCCATAGTACTACAGTGATGATCTATAGTACATCAATGATGATCCACAGTACATCAGTGATGATCCACAGTACATCAGTGATGATCCAAGGTACATCAGTGATGATCCATAGTACATCAGTGATGATCCTCAGTACATCAGTGATGATCCACAGTACATCAGTGATGATCCACAGTACATCAGTGATGATCCACAGTACATCAGGGATGGTCCACAGTACATCAGTGATGATCCATAGTACACCAGTGATGATCCATAGTACACCAGTGATGGCCCATAGTACTTCAGTGATAATTAATAGTACATCAGTGATGATCCACAGTACATCAGTGATGATCCACAATACATCAGGGATGGTCCACAGTATATCAGTGATGATCCATAGTACATCAGTGATGGCCCACAGTACATCAGTGATGATCCACAGTACATCAGTGATGATCCATAGTACACCAGTGATGGCCCATAGTACATCAGTGATGGTCCATAGTACATCAGTGATGATCCATAGTACATCAGTGATGATCCATAGTACATCAGTGATGATCCATAGTACACCAGTGATGATCCATAGTACACCAGTGATGGCCCATAGTACTTCAGTGATAATTAATAGTACATCAGTGATGATCCACAGTACATCAGTGATGATCCACAATACATCAGGGATGGTCCACAGTATATCAGTGATGATCCATAGTACATCAGTGATGGCCCACAGTACATCAGTGATGATCCACAGTACATCAGTGATGATCCATAGTACACCAGTGATGGCCCATAGTACATCAGTGATGGTCCATAGTACATCAGTGATGATCCATAGTACATCAGTGATGATCCATAGTACACCAGTGATGATCCACAGTACATCAGTTATGATCCACAGTACATCAGTGATGATCCACAGTACATCAGTGATGATCCACAATACTTCAGTGATGATCCACAGTACATCAGTGATGATCCACAGTACATCAGGGATGGTCCACAGTATATCAGTGATGATCCATAGTACATCAGTGATGGCCCATAGTACATCAGTGATGATCCATAGTACACCAGTGATGATCCATAGTACACCAGTAATGTTCCATAGTACACCAGGGATGATCCACAGTACATCAGTGATGATCCACAGTACATCAGTGGTGGTCCACAGTACATCAGTGATGGTCCATAGTACACCAGTGATGATCCATAGTACACCAGTGATGATCCATAGTACACCAGTGATGGCCCGTAGTACACCAGTGATGGCCCATAGTACATCAGTGATGATCCATAGTACATCAATGATGATCCACAGTACATCAGTGATGATCTATAGTACATCAGGGATGGTCCATAGTACATCAGTGATGATCCATAGTACACCAGTGATGATCCATAGTACACCAGTGATGGCCCATAGTACATCAGTGATGAACTATAGTACATCAGTGATGATCCACAGTACATCAGGGATGGTCAATAGTACATCAGTGATGATCCATAGTACACCAGTGATGATCCATAGTACACCAGTGATGGCCCATAGTACATCAGTGATGAACTATAGTACATCAGTGATGATCCACAGTACATCAGTGATGATCCACAGTACATCAGGGATGGTCCATAGTACACCAGTGATGATCCACAGTACACCAGTGATGATCCATAGTACACCAGTGATGGTCCATAGTACATCAGTGATGATCTATAGTACATCAGTGATGGTCCATAGTACATCAGTGATGATCTATATACATAGTACACCAGTGATGATCTATAGTACATCAGTGATGATCTACAGTACATCAGTTATGATCCACAGTACATTAGTGATGATCCACAGTACATCAGTGAGGATCCACAATACTTCAGTGATGATCCACAGTACATCCGTGATGATCCACAGAACATCAGGGATGGTCCACAGTATATCAGTGATGATCCATAGTACATCAGTGATGGTCCATAGTACATCAGTGATGGTCCATAGTACACCAGTGATGATCCATAGTACACCAGTGATGACCCATAGTACACCAGTGATGGCCCATAGTACATCAGTGATGATCCATAGTACATCAGTGATGATCCACAGTACATCAGTGATGATCCACAGTACATCAGGGATGGTCCACAGTACATCAGTGATGATCCAT
>JARGYO010003401.1:5000-66098 GCA_029206835.1 Rana muscosa
TTTTTTCCCTCAAACTTTTTTTCCTTTCTTTTTTTCCTTTCTTTTTTTCCTTTCTTTTTTTCTCTCTTTTTTTCTCTTGCCCTCCCCTCCCTCTCTTTTTTTCCCTCAATATTTTTTTCCTTTCTTTTTTTTCTTTCTTTTTTTCTCTCTTTTTTTTCTCTTTTTTTTTCTTTCTTTTTTTCTCTTGCCCTCCCCTCACTCTCTCTTTTTTCCCTCAATATTTTTTTCCTTTCTTTTTTTCTTACTTTTTTTCTCTCCTTTTTTTCTCTCTTTTTTTCTCTTTTTTTCTCTTGCCCTCCCCTCCCTCTCTCTTTTTTCCCTCAATATTTTTTTCCTTTCTTTTTTTCCTTTCTTTTTTTCTCTCTCTTTTTCTCTTGCCCTCCCCTCCCTCTTTTCCCTCAATATTTTTTTCCTTTCTTTTTTCTTTCTCTTTTTTTTCCTCTTTTTTTCTTTCTTTTTTTCTCTTGCCCTCCCCTCCCTCTCTGTTTTTTCCCTCAAAATTTTTTTCCTTTCTTTTTTTCCTTTCTTTTTTTCTCTCTTTTTCTCTCTTGCCCTCCCCTCCCTCTCTCTTTTTTCCCTCAATATTTTTTTCCTTTCTTTTTTTCTTACTTTTTTTCTCTTCCTTTTTTTCTCTTTTTTTCTCTTGCCCTCCCCTCCCTCTCTCTTTTTTCCCTCAATATTTTTTTCCTTTCTTTTTTTCCTTTCTTTTTTTCTCTCTCTTTTTCTCTTGCCCTCCCCCTCCCCTCCCTCTTTTCCCTCAATATTTTTTCCTTTCTTTTTTCTTTCTTTTTTTTCTCTTTTTTTTCTCTTTTTTTCTTTCTTTTTTTCTCTTGCCCTCCCCTCCCTCTGTTTTTTCCCTCAAACTTTTTTTCCTTTCTTTTTTTTCCTTTCTTTTTTTCCTTTCTTTTTTTCTCTTGCCCTCCCCTCCCTCTCTTTTTTTCCCTCAATATTTTTTTTCCTTTCTTTTTTTTTCTTTCTTTTTTTCTCTCTTTTTTTTTCTCTTTTTTTTCTTTCTTTTTTTCTCTTGCCCTCCCCTCACTCTCTCTTTTTTCCCTCAATATTTTTTTCCTTTCTTTTTTCTTACTTTTTTTTCTCTTTTTTCTCTTGCCCTCTCCTCCCTCTCTCTTTTTTCCCTCAGTTTTTTTCCCTTTCTTTTTTTCTCTCTTTTTTTCTCTTGCCCTCCCCCTCCCTCTTTTCCTTCAATATTTTTTTCCTTTCTTTTTTTCTTGCTTTTTTTCCCTCTTTCTTTTCTCTCTTTTTTTTCTCTTTTTTTGCTTTCTTTTTTTCTCTTGCCCTCCCCTCCCTCTCTCTTTTTTTCCCTCAATATTTTTTTCCTTTCTTTTTTTTCTTTCTTTTTTTCTCTCTTTTTTTGCTTTCTTTTTTTCTCTTGCCCTCCCCTCCCTCTCTCTTTTTCCCCTCAATATTTTTTTTCCTTTCTTCTTTTCTTTCTTTTTTTCTCTCTTTTTTTCTCTTTTTTTCTTTCTTTTTTCTCTTGCCCTCCCCTCCCTCTCTCTTTTTTCCCTCAATATTTTTTTTCTTTCTTTTCTGTCTCTTTTTTTCCTTTCTTTTTTTCTCTCTTTTTTTCTCTTGCCCTCCCCTCCCTCTTTTCCCTCAATATTTTTTTCCTTTCTTTTTTTCTTACTTTTTTTCTCTCCTTTTTTTCTCTTTTTCTCTTGCCCTCCCCTCCCTCTCTCTTTTTTCCCTCAATATTTTTTTCCTTTCTTTTTTTCCTTTCTTTTTTTCTCTCTCTTTTTCTCTTGCCCTCCCCTCCCTCTTTTCCCTCAATATTTTTTTCCTTTCTTTTTTCTTTCTTTTTTTTCTCTTTTTTTCTCTTTTTTTTTCTTTTTTTCTCTTGCCCTCCCCTCCCTCTCTCTTTTTTCCCTCAATATTTTTTTCCTTTCTTTTTTTCCTTTCTTTTTTTCTCTCTCTTTTTCTCTTGCCCTCCCCTCCCTCTTTTCCCTCAATATTTTTTTCCTTTCTTTTTTCTTTCTTTTTTTTCTCTTTTTTTTCTCTTTTTTTTTTTCTTTCTTTTTTTCTCTTGCCCTCCCCCTCACTCTCTCTTTTTTCCCTCAATATTTTTTTCCTTTCTTTTTTGCTTACTTTTTTCTCTCCTTTTTTTTCTCCTCTTTTTTTTCTCTTTTTTTTCTCTTGCCCTCTCCTCCCTCTCTCTTTTTTCCCTCAGTTTTTTTCCCTTTCTTTTTTTCTCTCTTTTTTTCTCTTGCCCTCCCCTCCCTCTTTTCCTTCAATATTTTTTTCCTTTCTTTTTTTCTTGCTTTTTTTCCCTCTTTCTTTCCTCTCTTTTTTTTCTCTTTTTTTGCTTTCTTTTTTTCTCTTGCCCTCCCCCTCCCTCTCTCTTTTTTCCCTCAATATTTTTTTCCTTTCTTTTTTTCTTTCTTTTTTTCTCTCTTTTTTTGCTTTCTTTTTTTCTCTTGCCCTCCCCTCCCTCTCTCTTTTTTCCCTCAATATTTTTTTCCTTTCTTCTTTTCTTTCTTTTTTTCTCTCTTTTTTTCTCTCTTTTTTTTCTCTTTTTTTTCTTTCTTTTTCTCTTGCCCTCCCCTCCCTCTCTCTTTTTTCCCTCAATATTTTTTTTCTTTCTTTTCTGTCTCTTTTTTTTCCTTTCTTTTTTTCTCTCTTTTTTTTCTCTTGCCCTCCCCTCCCTCTTTTCCCTCAATATTTTTTTCCTTTCTTTTTTTCTTACTTTTTTTCTCTCCTTTTTTTCTCTCTTTTTTTTTCTCTTTTTTTCTCTTGCCCTCCCCTCCCTCTCTCTTTTTTCCCTCAATATTTTTTTCCTTTCTTTTTTTCCTTTCTTTTTTTTCTCTCTCTTTTTCTCTTGCCCTCCCCTCCCTCTTTTCCCTCAATATTTTTTTCCTTTCTTTTTTCTTTCTTTTTTTTCTCTTTTTTTTCTCTTTTTTTTCTTTTTTTCTCTTGCCCTCCCCTCCCTCTCTCTTTTTTCCCTCAATATTTTTTTCCTTTCTTTTCTGTCTCTTTTTTTTCCTTTCTTTTTTCTCTCTCTTTTTTTCTCTTACCCTCCCCTCCCTCTTTTCCCTCAATATTTTTTTCCTTTCTTTTTTCTCTTTTTTTCTCTTTCCCTCCACTCCCTCTCTCTTTTTTCCCTCAATATTTTTTTCCTTTCTTTTTTTCTTTCTTTTTTTCTCTTCTTTTTTTCTTTCTTTTTTTCTCTTGCCCTCCCCTCCCTCTGTTTTTTTCCCTCAAACTTTTTTTCCTTTCTTTTTTTCCTTTCTTTTTTTCCTTTCTTTTTTTCTCTCTTTTTTTCTCTTGCCCTCCCCTCCCTCTCTTTTTTTTCCCTCAATATTTTTTTCCTTTCTTTTTTTCTTTCTTTTTTTCTCTCCTTTTTTTCTCTTTTTTTTCTTTCTTTTTTTCTCTTGCCCTCCCCTCACTCTCTCTTTTTTCCCTCAATATTTTTTTCCTTTCTTTTTTTCTTACTTTTTTTCTCTCCTTTTTTTCTCTCTTTTTTTCTCTTTTTTTCTCTTGCCCTCCCCTCCCTCTCTCTTTTTTCCCTCAATATTTTTTTCCTTTCTTTTTTTCTCTCTCTTTTTCTCTTGCCCTCCCCTCCCTCTTTTCCCTCAATATTTTTTTCCTTTCTTTTTTCTTTCTTTTTTTTTCTCTTTTTTTTCTCTTTTTTTCTTTCTTTTTTTCTCTTGCCCTCCCCTCCCTCTGTTTTTTCCCTCAAACTTTTTTTCCTTTCTTTTTTTTCCTTTCTTTTTTTCCTTTCTTTTTTTCTCTTGCCCTCCCCTCCCTCTCTTTTTTTCCCTCAATATTTTTTTCCTTTCTTTTTTTTCTTTCTTTTTTTTCTCTTTTTTTTTCTCTTTTTTTCTTTCTTTTTTTCTCTTGCCCTCCCCTCCCTCTGTTTTTTCCCTCAAACTTTTTTTCCTTTCTTTTTTTCCTTTCTTTTTTTCCTTTCTTTTTTTTCTCTTGCCCTCCCCTCACTCTCTCTTTTTTCCCTCAATATTTTTTTCCTTTCTTTTTTTCTTACTTTTTTTCTCTCCTTTTTTTCTCTCTTTTTTTCTCTTTTTTTCTCTTGCCCTCCCCTCCCTCTCTCTTTTTTCCCTCAATATTTTTTTCCTTTCTTTTTTTCTCTCTCTTTTTCTCTTGCCCTCCCCTCCCTCTTTTCCCTCAATATTTTTTTCCTTTCTTTTTTCTTTCTTTTTTTTCTCTTTTTTTTCTCTTTTTTTCTTTCTTTTTTTCTCTCTTGCCCTCCCCTCCCTCTGTTTTTTCCCTCAAACTTTTTTTCCTTTCTTTTTTTCCTTTCTTTTTTTCCTTTCTTTTTTTCTCTTGCCCTCCCCTCCCTCTCTTTTTTTCCCTCAATATTTTTTTCCTTTCTTTTTTTTCTTTCTTTTTTTCTCTCTTTTTTTTCTCTTTTTTTTCTTTCTTTTTTTCTCTTGCCCTCCCCTCACTCTCTCTTTTTTCCCTCAATATTTTTTTCCTTTCTTTTTTTCTTACTTTTTTTTCTCTCTTCTCACTCTCTCTTTTTTCCCTCAATATTTTTTTCCTTTCTTTTTTTCTTACTTTTTTTTCTCTCTTTTTTTCTCTTTTTTTCTCTTGCCCTCTCCTCCCTCTCTCTTTTTTCCCTCAGTTTTTTCCCTTTCTTTTTTCTTCTTCTTTGCCCTCCCCTCCCTCTTTCCTCAATTTTTCCTTTTCTTCTTTTTTCCTTTTTTTTTCTCTTTTTTTGCTTTCTTTTTTTCTCTTGCCCTCCCTCCCTCTCTCTTTTTTCCCTCAATATTTTTTTCCTTTCTTTTTTTCTTTCTTTTTTTCTCTCTTTTTTTGCTTTCTTTTTTTCTCTTGCCCTCCCCTCCCTCTCTCTTTTTCCCTCAATATTTTTTTCCTTTCTTCTTTTCTTTCTTTTTTTCTCTCTTTTTTTCTCTTTTTTTTCTTTCTTTTTTCTCTTGCCCTCCCCTCCCTCTCTCTTTTTTCCCTCAATATTTTTTTCTTTCTTTTCTGTCTCTTTTTTCCTTTCTTTTTTCTCTCTTTTTTTCTCTTGCCCTCCCCTCCCTCTTTTCCCTCAATATTTTTTCCTTTCTTTTTTTCTTACTTTTTTTCTCTCCTTTTTTTCTCTCTTTTTCTCTTGCCTCCCTCCCTCTCTCTTTTTTCCCTCAATATTTTTTTCCTTTCTTTTTTTCCTTTCTTTTTTTCTCTCTCTTTTTCTCTTGCCCTCCCCTCCCTCTTTTCCCTCAATATTTTTTTCCTTTCTTTTTTCTTTCTTTTTTTTCTCTTTTTTTCTCTTTTTTTTCTTTTTTTCTCTTGCCCTCCCCTCCCTCTCTCTTTTTTCCCTCAATATTTTTTTCCTTTCTTTTTTTCCTTTCTTTTTTTCTCTCTCTTTTTCTCTTGCCCTCCCCTCCCTCTTTTCCCTCAATATTTTTTTCCTTTCTTTTTTCTTTCTTTTTTTTCTCTTTTTTTTCTCTTTTTTTTTTCTTTCTTTTTTTCTCTTGCCCTCCCCTCACTCTCTCTTTTTTCCCTCAATATTTTTTTCCTTTCTTTTTTGCTTACTTTTTTCTCTCCTTTTTTTCTCTCTTTTTTTCTCTTTTTTTCTCTTGCCCTCTCCTCCCTCTCTCTTTTTTCCCTCAGTTTTTTTCCCTTTCTTTTTTTCTCTCTTTTTTTCTCTTGCCCTCCCCTCCCTCTTTTCCTTCAATATTTTTTTCCTTTCTTTTTTTCTTGCTTTTTTTCCCTCTTTCTTTCCTCTCTTTTTTTTCTCTTTTTTTGCTTTCTTTTTTTCTCTTGCCCTCCCCTCCCTCTCTCTTTTTTCCCTCAATATTTTTTTCCTTTCTTTTTTTCTTTCTTTTTTCTCTCTTTTTTGCTTTCTTTTTTTCTCTTGCCCTCCCCTCCCTCTCTCTTTTTTCCCTCAATATTTTTTTCCTTTCTTCTTTTCTTTCTTTTTTTCTCTCTTTTTTCTCTCTTTTTTTCTCTTTTTTTTCTTTCTTTTTTCTCTTGCCCTCCCCTCCCTCTCTCTTTTTTCCCTCAATATTTTTTTTCTTTCTTTTCTGTCTCTTTTTTTCCTTTCTTTTTTTCTCTCTTTTTTTCTCTTGCCCTCCCCTCCCTCTTTTCCCTCAATATTTTTTTCCTTTCTTTTTTTCTTACTTTTTTTCTCTCCTTTTTTTCTCTCTTTTTTTTCTCTTTTTTTCTCTTGCCCTCCCCTCCCTCTCTCTTTTTTCCCTCAATATTTTTTTCCTTTCTTTTTTTCCTTTCTTTTTTTCTCTCTCTTTTTCTCTTGCCCTCCCCTCCCTCTTTTCCCTCAATATTTTTTTCCTTTCTTTTTTCTTTCTTTTTTTTCTCTTTTTTTTCTCTTTTTTTTCTTTTTTTCTCCCTCCCTCTCTCTTTTTTCCCTCAATATTTTTTTCCTTTCTTTTCTGTCTCTTTTTTTCCTTTCTTTTTTCTCTCTCTTTTTTTCTCTTACCCTCCCCTCCCTCTTTTCCCTCAATATTTTTTTCCTTTCTTTTTTCTCTTTTTTTCTCTTTTCCCTCCCCTCCCTCTCTCTTTTTTCCCTCAATATTTTTTTCCTTTCTTTTTTTCTTTCTTTTTTTCTCTCTTTTTTTCTTTCTTTTTTTTCTCTTGCCCTCCCCTCCCTCTGTTTTTTCCCTCAAACTTTTTTTCCTTTCTTTTTTTCCTTTCTTTTTTTCTCTCTTTTTTTCTCTTGCCCTCCCCTCCCTCTCTTTTTTTCCCTCAATATTTTTTTCCTTTCTTTTTTTTCTTTCTTTTTTTCTCTCCTTTTTTTCTCTTTTTTTTCTTTCTTTTTTTCTCTTGCCCTCCCCCTCACTCTCCTCTTTTTTCCTCAATATTTTTTTCCTTTCTTTTTTTCTTACTTTTTTTCTCTCCTTTTTTTTCTCTCTTTTTTTCTCTTTTTTTCTCTTGCCCTCCCCTCCCTCTCTCTTTTTTCCCTCAATATTTTTTTCCTTTCTTTTTTTCTCTCTCTTTTTCTCTTGCCCTCACCCTCCCTCTTTTCCCTCAATATTTTTTTCCTTTCTTTTTTCTTTCTTTTTTTTCTCTTTTTTTTCTCTATTTTTCTTTCTTTTTTTCTCTTGCCCTCCCCTCCCTCTCTCTTTTTTCCCTCAATATTTTTTTTCCTTTCTTTTTTTTCTTCTTTTTTTCTCTCTTTCTTTTTCTCTTTTTTTTCTTTCTTTTTTTCTCTTGCTCTCCCCTCACCTCTCTCTTTTTTCCCTCAATATTTTTTTCCTTTCTTTTTTGCTTACTTTTTTTCTCTCCTTTTTTTTCTCTCTTTTTTTTCTCTTTTTTCTCTTGCCCTCTCCTCCCTCTCTCTTTTTTCCCTCAGTTTTTTTCCCTTTCTTTTTTTCTCTCTTTTTTTCTCTTGCCCTCCCCTCCCTCTTTTCCTTCAATATTTTTTTCCTTTCTTTTTTTCTTGCTTTTTTTCCCTCTTTCTTTTCTCTCTTTTTTTTTCTCTTTTTTTGCTTTCTTTTTTTCTCTTGCCCTCCCCTCCCTCTCTCTTTTTTCCCTCAATATTTTTTTCCTTTCTTTTTTTTCTTTCTTTTTTTCTCTCTTTTTTTGCTCTCTTTTTTTCTCTTACCCTCCCCTCCCTCTTTTCCCTCAATATTTTTTTTCCTTTCTTTTTTTTCTCTCTTCTTTTTTTGCTTTCTTCTTTTCTCTTGCCCTCCCCTCCCTCTCTCTTTTTCCCTCAAAATTTTTTTCTTTCTTTTTCCTTTCTTTTCTTTCTCTCTTTTTTTCTCTTGCCCTCCTCTCCCTCTCTCTTTTTTTCCCTCAATATTTTTTTCCTTTCTTTTTTTTCTTTCTTTTTTTCTCTTTTTTTTCTCTCTTTTTTTCTTTCTTTTTTTTCTCTTGCCCTCCCCTCCCCTCTCTCTTTTTTCCCTCAATATTTTTTTCCTTTCTTTTTTGCTTACTTTTTTCTCTCCTTTTTTTCTCTCTTTTTTTTCTCTTTTTTTCTCTTGCCCTCCCCTCCCTCTCTCTTTTTTCCCTCAATTTTTTTTCCTTTCTTTTTTTTCTCTCTTTTTTTCTCTTGCCCTCCCCTCCCTCTTTTCCCTCAATATTTTTTTCCTTTCTTTTTTTCTTGCTTTTTTTCCCTCTTTCTTCTCTTTTTTTTGCTTTCTTTTTTTCTCTTGCCCTCCCCTCCCTCTCTCTTTTTTCCCTCAATATTTTATTCCTTTCTTTTTTTCTTTCTTTTTTTCTCTCTTTTTTTGCTTTCTTTTTTTCTCTTGCCCTCCCCTCCCTCTCTCTTTTTTCCCTCAATATTTTTTTCCTTTCTTTTTTTCTCTCTTTTTTTCTCTTGCCCTCCCCTCCCTCTCTCTTTTTTCCCTCAACATTTTTTTCCTTTCTTTTTTTCCTTTCTTTTTTTCCTTTCTTTTTCTCTCTCTTTTCTCTTGCCCTCCCCTCCCTCTTTTCCTTCAATATTTTTTTCCTTTCTTCTTTCTTTCTTTTTTCTCTCTTTTTTTCTCTCTTTTTTTTTCTCTTTTTTTGCTTTCTTTTTTCTCTTGCCCTCCCCCTCCCTCTCTCTTTTTTCCCTCAATATTTTTTTCCTTTCTTTTTTTCTTTCTTTTTTTCTCTCTTTTTTTGCTCTCTTTTTTTCTCTTACCCTCCCCTCCCTCTCTCTTTTTTCCCTCAATATTTTTTTCCTTTCTTTTTTTCTCTCTTTTTTTCTCTTGCCCTCCCCCTCCCTCTCTCTTTTTTCCCTCAACATTTTTTTCCTTTCTTTTTTTCCTTTCTTTTTTTCCTTTCTTTTTTCTCTCTCTTTTTCTCTTGCCCTCCCTCCCTCTTTTCCTTCAATATTTTTTTCCTTTCTTCTTTTCTTTCTTTTTTTCTCTCTTTTTTTCTCTCTTTTTTTCTCTTTTTTTGCTTTCTTTTTTTCTCTTGCCCTCCCCTCCCTCTCTCTTTTTTTCCCTCAATATTTTTTTCCTTTCTTTTTTTCTCTCTTTTTTTTCTCTTGCCCTCCGGAGCCTCCCTCTTTTCCCTCAAGTTTTTTTCCTTTCTTTTTTTCTTCTTTTTTTCTCTCTTTTTTTTCTCTTTTTTTCTTTCTTTTTTTCTCTTGCCCTCCTCTCCCTCTCTCTTTTTTCCCTCAATATTTTTTTCCTTTCTTTTTCTCTCTTTTCTTCTCTCTTTTTTTATCTTGCCCTTCCCTCCCTCTTTCCCCTCAATATTTTTTTCCTTTCCTTTTTTCTTTCTTTTTTTCCCTCTTTTTTTTCTCTCTTTTTTTCTCTTTTTTTGCTTTCTTTTTTTCTCTTGCCCTCCCCTCCCTCTCTCTTTTTTCCCTCAATATTTTTTTCCTTTCTTTTCTCTCTTTATTTTTTTCTCTCTTTTTTCTCTTGTTTTTCTTTCTTTTTTTTTCTCTTGCCCTCCCCCTCCCTCTCTCTTTTTTCCCTCAATATTTTTTTTTCCTTTCTTTTTTCCTTTCTTTTTTTCTTTCTTTTTTTCTCTTTTTTTCTCTATTTTTTTCTCTTGCCCCTCACCCTCCCTCTTTTCCCTCAATATTTTTTCCTTTCTTTTCTCTCTCTTTTTTCTCTTGCCCTCCCCTCCCTCTTTTTCCTCAATATTTTTTTCCTTTCTTTTTATCTTTCTTTTTTTCCCTCTTTTCTTCTCTCTTTCTCTCTCTCTTTTTTCTCTCTCTTTTTTTGCTTTCTTTTTTTTCTCTTGCCCTCCCCTCCCTCTCTCTTTTTTTCCCTCAATATTTTTTTTCCTTTCTTTTCTTTCTTTATTTTTTTCTCTTGCCCTCCGGAGCCTCCCTCTTTTCCTCAAGTTTTTTTCCTTTCTTTTTTTCTTTCTTTTTTCTCTTTTTTTTTTCTTTTTTTTCTTTCTTTTTTTCTCTTGCCCTCCCCTCCCTCTCTCTTTTTTTTCCTCAATATTTTTTTCCTTTCTTTTTTTCTTTCTTTTTTTCTCTCTTTTTTTTCTCATTTTTTTCTTTCTTTTTTTCTCTTGCCCTCCCTCCCTCTCTCTTTTTCCCTCAATATTTTTTTTCCTTTCTTTTCTCTCTTTATTTTTTCTCTCTTTTTCTCTCTTGTTTTCTTTCTTTTTTTTTCTCTTGCCCTCCCCTCCCTCTCTCTTTTTTTCCCTCAATATTTTTTTTCTTTCTTTTTTTCTCTTGCCCTCCCCTCCCTCTCTCTTTTTTCCCTCAATATTTTTTTCCTTTCTTTTTTTCTTTCTTTTTTTTCTCTCTTTTTTTTTCTCTTGCCCTCCCCCTCCCTCTCTATTTTTCCCTCAATATTTTTTTCCTTTCATTTTTTTCTCTCTTTTTTTTCTTTCTTTTTTTCTCTCTTTTTTTTCTCTTTTTTTTCTTTCTTTTTTTCTCTTGCCCTCCCCTCCCTCTCTCTTTTTTTTCCTCAATATTTTTTTCCTTTCTTTTTTTCTTTCTTTTTTCTCTCTTTTTTCTCTTGTTTTCTTTCTTTTTTTTTCTCTTGCCCTCCCCTCCCTCTCTCTTTTTTTCCCTCAATATTTTTTTTCCTTTCCTTTTTTTCTTTCTTTTTTTCTCTCTTTTTTTCTCTATTTTTTCTCTTTTTTTTCTTTCTTTTTTTCTCTTGCCCTCCCCTCCCTCTCTCTTTTTTCCTCAATATTTTTTTCCTTTCTTTTTTTCTTTCTTTTTTTCTCTCTTTTTTTCTCTTGCCCTCCCCTCCCTCTCTATTTTTCCCTCAATATTTTTTTTCCTTTCATTTTTTTCTCTCTTTTTTTTCTTTCTTTTTTTCTCTTGCCCTCCTCTCACTCTCTCTTTTTTCCCTCAATATTTTTTTCCTTTCTTTTTTTTTTCTTTTTTTCTCTCTTTTTTTTCTCTTTTTTTTCTTTCTTTTTTTCTCTTGCCCTCCCCTCACTCTCTCTTTTTTCCCTCAATATTTTTTTCCTTTCTTTTTTTCTTACTTTTTTTCTCTCCTTTTTTTCTCTCTTTTTTTCTCTTTTTTTCTCTTGCCCTCCCCTCCCTCTCTCTTTTTTTTCCTCAATATTTTTTTCCTTTCTTTTTTTCTTTCTTTTTTTCTCTCTTTTTTTTCTCATTTTTTTCTTTCTTTTTTTCTCTTGCCCTCCCCTCCCTCTCTCTTTTTTCCCTCAATATTTTTTCCTTTCTTTTCTCTCTTTATTTTTTCTCTCTTTTTTCTCTTGTTTTCTTTCTTTTTTTTTCTCTTGCCCTCCCCCTCCCTCTCTCTTTTTTTCCCTCAATATTTTTTTCCTTTCTTTTTTTCTCTCTTTTTTTCTCTTGCCCTCCCCCTCCCTCTCTTTTTTTCCCTCAATATTTTTTTCCTTTCTTTTTTTTCTTTCTTTTTTTCTCTCTTTTTTTTCTCTTTTTTTTCTTTCTTTTTTCTCTTGCCCTCCCCTCACTCTCTCTTTTTTCCCTCAATATTTTTTTCCTTTCTTTTTTTCTTACTTTTTTTCTCTCCTTTTTTTCTCTCTTTTTTTCTCTTTTTTTCTCTTGCCCTCCCCTCCCTCTCCTCTTTTTTTTCCTCAATATTTTTTTCCTTTCTTTTTTTTCTTTCTTTTTTCTCTCTTTTTTTCTCTCTTTTTTTCTCTTTTTTTTCTTTCTTTTTTTCTCCTTGCCCTCCCCTCCCTCTCTCTTTTTTCCCTTAATATTTTTTTCCTTTCTTTTTTTCTTTCTTTTTTTCTCTCTTTTTTTCTCTTGCCCTCCCCTCCCTCTGTTTTTTTCCCTCAAACTTTTTTTCCTTTCTTTTTTCCTTTCTTTTTTTCCTTTCTTTTTTTCTCTTGCCCTCCCCTCCCTCTCTTTTTTTTCCTCAATATTTTTTTCCTTTCTTTTTTTTCTTTCTTTTTTTCTCTCTTTTTTTTCTCTTTTTTTTTCTTTCTTTTTTTTCTCTTGCCCTCCCCTCACTCTCTCTTTTTTCCCTCAATATTTTTTTCCTTTCTTTTTTTCTTACTTTTTTTTCTTCCTTTTTTTTCTCTCTTTTTTTTTCTCTTTTTTTCTCTTGCCCTCTCCTCCCTCTCTCTTTTTTTCCCTCAATTTTTTTTCCCTTTCTTTTTTTCTCTCTTTTTTTCTCTTGCCCTCCCCTCCCTCTTTTCCTTCAATATTTTTTTCCTTTCTTTTTTTCTTGCTTTTTTTCCCTCTTTCTTTTCTCTCTTTTTTTTCTCTTTTTTTGCTTTCTTTTTTTCTCTTGCCCTCCCCTCCCTCTCTCTTTTTTCCCTCAATATTTTTTTTCCTTTCTTTTTTTCTCTCTTTTTTTCTCTTGCCCTCCGGAGCCTCCCTCTTTTCCCTCAAGTTTTTTTCCTTTCTTTTTTTCTTTCTTTTTTTCTCTCTTTTTTTCTCTTTTTTTTCTTTCTTTTTTTCTCTTGCCCTCCCCTCCCTCTCTCTTTTTTTTCCTCAATATTTTTTTCCTTTCTTTTTTTCTTTCTTTTTTTCTCTCTTTTTTTCTCATTTTTTTCTTTCTTTTTTTCTCTTGCCCTCCCCTCCCTCTCTCTTTTTTCCCTCAATATTTTTTTCCTTTCTTTTCTCTCTTAATTTTTTCTCTCTTTTTTCTCTTGTTTTCTTTCTTTTTTTTTCTCTTGCCCTCCCCTCCCTCTCTCTTTTTTCCCTCAATATTTTTTTTCCTTTCTTTTTTTCTTTCTTTTTTTCTCTCTTTTTTTTCTCTATTTTTTCTCTTTTTTTCTTTATTTTTTTCTCTTGCCCTCCCCTCCCTCTCTCTTTTTTTACCTCAATATTTTTTTCCTTTCTTTTTTTCTCTCTTTTTTTCTCTTGCCCTCCGGAGCCTCCCTCTTTTCCCTCAAGTTTTTTTCCTTTCTTTTTTTCTTTCTTTTTTTCTCTCTTTTTTTTCTTTTTTTTCTTTCTTTTTTTCTCTTGCCCTCCCCTCCCTCTCTCTTTTTTCCCTCAATATTTTTTTCCTTTCTTTTTCTCTCTTTTCTTCTCTCTTTTTTTATCTTGCCCTTCCCTCCCTCTTTCCCCTCAATATTTTTTTCCTTTCCTTTTTTCTTTCTTTTTTTCCCTCTTTTTTTTCTCTCTTTTTTTTCTCTTTTTTTGCTTTCTTTTTTTCTCTTGCCCTCCCCTCCCTCTCTCTTTTTTCCCTCAATATTTTTTTCCTTTCTTTTCTCTCTTTATTTTTTTCTCTCTTTTTTCTCTTGTTTTCTTTCTTTTTTTTCTCTTGCCCTCCCCTCCCTCTCTCTTTTTTTCCCTCAATATTTTTTTTCCTTTCTTTTTTTCCTTTCTTTTTTTCTCTCTTTTTTTCTCTTGCCCTCCCCTCCCTCTCTTTTTTTCCCTCAATATTTTTTTCCTTTCTTTTTTTTCTTTCTTTTTTTCTCTCTTTTTTTCTCTTTTTTTTCTTTCTTTTTTTCTCTTGCCCTCCCCTCACTCTCTCTTTTTTCCCTCAATATTTTTTTCCTTTCTTTTTTTCCTTTCTTTTTTTCTCTCTCTTTTTCTCTTGCCCTCCCCTCCCTCTTTTCCCTCAATATTTTTTTCCTTTCTTTTTTCTTTCTTTTTTTTCTCTTTTTTTTCTCTTTTTTTCTTTCTTTTTTTCTCTTGCCCTCCCCTCCCTCTGTTTTTTCCCTCAAACTTTTTTTCCTTTCTTTTTTTCCTTTCTTTTTTTCCTTTCTTTTTTTCTCTCTTTTTTTCTCTTGCCCTCCCCTCCCTCTCTTTTTTTCCCTCAATATTTTTTTCCTTTCTTTTTTTTTTCTTTTTTTCTCTCTTTTTTTTCTCTTTTTTTTCTTTCTTTTTTTCTCTTGCCCTCCCCTCACTCTCTCTTTTTTCCCTCAATATTTTTTTCCTTTCTTTTTTTCTTACTTTTTTTCTCTCCTTTTTTTCTCTCTTTTTTTCTCTTTTTTTCTCTTGCCCTCCCCTCCCTCTCTCTTTTTTTTCCTCAATATTTTTTCCTTTCTTTTTTTCTTTCTTTTTTTCTCTTTTTTTTCTCATTTTTTTCTTTCTTTTTTTCTCTTGCCCTCCCCTCCCTCTCTCTTTTTTCCCTCAATATTTTTTTCCTTTCTTTTCTCTCTTTATTTTTTCTCTCTTTTTTCTCTTGTTTTCTTTTTTTTTTTTTTTCTCTTGCCCTCCCCTCCCTCTCTCTTTTTTTCCCTCAATATTTTTTTTCCTTTCTTTTTTTCTTTCTTTTTTTCTCTCTTTTTTTCTCTCTTTTTTTCTCTTTTTTTCTTTCTTTTTTTCTCTTGCCCTCCCCTCCCTCTCTCTTTTTTCCCTCAATATTTTTTTTCCTTTCTTTTTTTCTTACTTTTTTTCTCTCCTTTTTTTCTCTTTTTTTCTCTTGCCCTCCCCTCCCTCTCTCTTTTTTCCCTCAATATTTTTTTCCTTTCTTTTTTTCCTTTCTTTTTTTCTCTCTCTTTTTCTCTTGCCCTCCCCTCCCTCTTTTCCCTCAATATTTTTTTCCTTTCTTTTTTCTTTCTTTTTTTTCTCTTTTTTTTCTCTTTTTTTCTTTCTTTTTTTCTCTTGCCCTCCCCTCCCTCTGTTTTTTCCCTCAAACTTTTTTTCCTTTCTTTTTTTCCTTTCTTTTTTTCCTTTCTTTTTTTCTCTCTTTTTTTCTCTTGCCCTCCCCTCCCTCTCTTTTTTTCCCTCAATATTTTTTTCCTTTCTTTTTTTTCTTTCTTTTTTTCTCTCTTTTTTTTCTCTTTTTTTTCTTTCTTTTTTTCTCTTGCCCTCCCCTCACTCTCTCTTTTTTCCCTCAATATTTTTTTCCTTTCTTTTTTTCTTACTTTTTTTCTCTCCTTTTTTTCTCTCTTTTTTTCTCTTTTTTTCTCTTGCCCTCCCCTCCCTCTCTCTTTTTTCCCTCAATATTTTTTTCCTTTCTTTTTTTCCTTTCTTTTTTTCTCTCTCTTTTTCTCTTGCCCTCCCCTCCCTCTTTTCCCTCAATATTTTTTTCCTTTCTTTTTTCTTTCTTTTTTTCTCTTTTTTTCTCTTTTTTTCTTTCTTTTTTTCTCTTGCCCTCCCCTCCCTCTCTGTTTTTTCCCTCAAAATTTTTTTCCTTTCTTTTTTTCCTTTCTTTTTTTCTCTCTTTTTCTCTCTTGCCCTCCCCTCCCTCTCTCTTTTTTCCCTCAATATTTTTTTCCTTTCTTTTTTTCTTACTTTTTTTCTCTCCTTTTTTTCTCTTTTTTTCTCTTGCCCTCCCCTCCCTCTCTCTTTTTTCCCTCAATATTTTTTTCCTTTCTTTTTTTCCTTTCTTTTTTTCTCTCTCTTTTTCTCTTGCCCTCCCCTCCCTCTTTTCCCTCAATATTTTTTTCCTTTCTTTTTTCTTTCTTTTTTTTTCTCTTTTTTTTCTCTTTTTTTCT
Organism: Rana muscosa; assembly: GCA_029206835.1. NCBI lineage: Eukaryota > Metazoa > Chordata > Amphibia > Anura > Ranidae > Rana > Rana muscosa. Next base: position 20,163 of record JARGYO010003401.1, read on the forward strand.
TTCTTTTTTTCTCTTGCCCTCCCCTCCCTCTGTTTTTTCCCTCAAACTTTTTTTCCTTTCTTTTTTCCTTTCTTTTTTTCCTTTCTTTTTTTCTCTTGCCCTCCTCTCCCTCTCTTTTTTTCCCTCAATATTTTTTTCCTTTCTTTTTTTTCTTTCTTTTTTTCTCTCTTTTTTTTCTCTTTTTTTTCTTTCTTTTTTTCTCTTGCCCTCCCCTCACTCTCTCTTTTTTCCCTCAATATTTTTTTCCTTTCTTTTTTTCTTACTTTTTTTCTCTCCTTTTTTTTCTCTCTTTTTTTTCTCTTTTTTTCTCTTGCCCTCTCCTCCCTCTCTCTTTTTTCCCTCAGTTTTTTTCCCTTTCTTTTTTTCTCTCTTTTTTTCTCTTGCCCTCCCCTCCCTCTTTTCCTTCAATATTTTTTTCCTTTCTTTTTTTCTTGCTTTTTTTCCCTCTTTCTTTTCTCTCTTTTTTTTCTCTTTTTTTGCTTTCTTTTTTTCTCTTGCCCTCCCCTCCCTCTCTCTTTTTTCCCTCAATATTTTTTTTCCTTTCTTTTTTTCTCTCTTTTTTTCTCTTGCCCTCCGGAGCCTCCCTCTTTTCCCTAAAGTTTTTTTCCTTTCTTTTTTTCTTTCTTTTTTTCTCTCTTTTTTTCTCTTTTTTTTCTTTCTTTTTTTCTCTTGCCCTCCCCTCCCTCTCTCTTTTTTTCCCTCAATATTTTTTTCCTTTCTTTTTTTCTCTCTTTTTTTCTCTTGCCCTCCGGAGCCTCCCTCTTTTCCCTCAAGTTTTTTTCCTTTCTTTTTTTCTTTCTTTTTTTCTCTCTTTTTTTTCTCTTTTTTTTCTTTCTTTTTTTCTCTTGCCCTCCTCTCCCTCTCTCTTTTTTCCCTCAATATTTTTTTCCTTTCTTTTTCTCTCTTTTCTTCTCTCTTTTTTTATCTTGCCCTTCCCTCCCTCTTTCCCCTCAATATTTTTTTCCTTTCCTTTTTTCTTTCTTTTTTTCCCTCTTTTTTTTCTCTCTTTTTTTTCTCTTTTTTTGCTTTCTTTTTTTCTCTTGCCCTCCCCTCCCTCTCTCTTTTTTCCCTCAATATTTTTTTCCTTTCTTTTCTCTCTTTATTTTTTTCTCTCTTTTTTCTCTTGTTTTCTTTCTTTTTTTTCTCTTGCCCTCCCCTCCCTCTCTCTTTTTACCCTCAATATTTTTTTTCCTTTCTTTTTTCCTTTCTTTTTTTCTTTCTTTTTTTCTCTCTTTTTTTCTCTATTTTTTTCTCTTGCCCTCCCCTCCCTCTTTTCCCTCAATATTTTTTCCTTTCTTTTTCTCTCTCTTTTTTTCTCTTGCCCTCCCCTCCCTCTTTTCCCTCAATATTTTTTTCCTTTCTTTTTATCTTTCTTTTTTTCCCTCTTTTCTTTCTCTCTTTTTTCTCTCTCTTTTTTTCTCTCTCTTTTTTTGCTTTCTTTTTTTTCTCTTGCCCTCCCCTCCCTCTCTCTTTTTTTCCCTCAATATTTTTTTTCCTTTCTTTTCTTTCTTTATTTTTTCTCTTGCCCTCCGGAGCCTCCCTCTTTTCCCTCAAGTTTTTTTCCTTTCTTTTTTTCTTTCTTTTTTCTCTCTTTTTTTTCTTTCTTTTTTTCTCTTGCCCTCCCCTCCCTCTCTCTTTTTTTTCCTCAATATTTTTTTCCTTTCTTTTTTTCTTTCTTTTTTTCTCTCTTTTTTTTCTCATTTTTTTCTTTCTTTTTTTCTCTTGCCCTCCCCTCCCTCTCTCTTTTTTCCCTCAATATTTTTTTCCTTTCTTTTCTCTCTTTATTTTTTCTCTCTTTTTTCTCTTGTTTTCTTTCTTTTTTTTTCTCTTGCCCTCCCCTCCCTCTCTCTTTTTTTCCCTCAATATTTTTTTTCTTTCTTTTTTTCTCTTGCCCTCCCCTCCCTCTCTCTTTTTTCCCTCAATATTTTTTTCCTTTCTTTTTTTCTTTCTTTTTTTCTCTCTTTTTTTCTCTTGCCCTCCCCTCCCTCTCTATTTTTCCCTCAATATTTTTTTCCTTTCATTTTTTTCTCTCTTTTTTTTCTTTCTTTTTTTCTCTCTTTTTTTTCTCTTTTTTTTCTTTCTTTTTTTCTCTTGCCCTCCCCTCCCTCTCTCTTTTTTTTCCTCAATATTTTTTTCCTTTCTTTTTTTCTTTCTTTTTTCTCTCTTTTTTCTCTTGTTTTCTTTCTTTTTTTTCTCTTGCCCTCCCCTCCCTCTCTCTTTTTTCCCTCAATATTTTTTTTCCTTTCTTTTTTTCTTTCTTTTTTTCTCTCTTTTTTTCTCTATTTTTTCTCTTTTTTTTCTTTCTTTTTTTCTCTTGCCCTCCCCTCCCTCTCTCTTTTTTCCCTCAATATTTTTTTCCTTTCTTTTTTTCTTTCTTTTTTTCTCTCTTTTTTTCTCTTGCCCTCCCCTCCCTCTCTATTTTTCCCTCAATATTTTTTTTCCTTTCATTTTTTTCTCTCTTTTTTTTCTTTCTTTTTTTCTCTTGCCCTCCCCTCCCTCTCTCTTTTTTCCCTCAATATTTTTTTCCTTTCTTTTTTCCTTACTTTTTTTCTCTCCTTTTTTTCTTTCTTTTTTTCTCTTGCCCTCCCCTCCCTCTGTTTTTTCCCTCAAACTTTTTTTTCCTTTCTTTTTTTCCTTTCTTTTTTTCCTTTCTTTTTTTCTCTCTTTTTTTCTCTTGCCCTCCCCTCCCTCTCTTTTTTTCCCTCAATATTTTTTTCCTTTCTTTTTTTTTTCTTTTTTTCTCTCTTTTTTTTCTCTTTTTTTTCTTTCTTTTTTTCTCTTGCCCTCCCCTCACTCTCTCTTTTTTCCCTCAATATTTTTTTCCTTTCTTTTTTTTTTCTTTTTTTCTCTCTTTTTTTTCTCTTTTTTTTCTTTCTTTTTTTCTCTTGCCCTCCCCTCACTCTGTCTTTTTTCCCTCAATATTTTTTTCCTTTCTTTTTTTCTTACTTTTTTTCTCTCCTTTTTTTCTCTCTTTTTTTCTCTTTTTTTCTCTTGCCCTCCCCTCCCTCTCTCTTTTTTTTCCTCAATATTTTTTTCCTTTCTTTTTTTCTTTCTTTTTTTCTCTCTTTTTTTTCTCATTTTTTTCTTTCTTTTTTTCTCTTGCCCTCCCCTCCCTCTCTCTTTTTTCCCTCAATATTTTTTTCCTTTCTTTTCTCTCTTTATTTTTTCTCTCTTTTTTCTCTTGTTTTCTTTCTTTTTTTTTCTCTTGCCCTCCCCTCCCTCTCTCTTTTTTTCCCTCAATATTTTTTTTCCTTTCTTTTTTTCCTTTCTTTTTTTCTCTCTTTTTTTCTCTTGCCCTCCCCTCCCTCTCTTTTTTTCCCTCAATATTTTTTTCCTTTCTTTTTTTTCTTTCTTTTTTTCTCTCTTTTTTTTCTCTTTTTTTTCTTTCTTTTTTTCTCTTGCCCTCCCCTCACTCTCTCTTTTTTCCCTCAATATTTTTTTCCTTTCTTTTTTTCTTACTTTTTTTCTCTCCTTTTTTTCTCTCTTTTTTTCTCTTTTTTTCTCTTGCCCTCCCCTCCCTCTCTCTTTTTTTTCCTCAATATTTTTTTCCTTTCTTTTTTTCTTTCTTTTTTTCTCTCTTTTTTTCTCTCTTTTTTTCTCTTTTTTTTCTTTCTTTTTTTCTCTTGCCCTCCCCTCCCCTCTCTCTTTTTTCCCTTAATATTTTTTTCCTTTCTTTTTTTCTTTCTTTTTTTCTCTCTTTTTTTCTCTTGCCCTCCCCTCCCTCTGTTTTTTCCCTCAAACTTTTTTTCCTTTCTTTTTTTCCTTTCTTTTTTTCCTTTCTTTTTTTCTCTTGCCCTCCCCTCCCTCTCTTTTTTTCCCTCAATATTTTTTTCCTTTCTTTTTTTTCTTTCTTTTTTTCTCTCTTTTTTTTCTCTTTTTTTTCTTTCTTTTTTTCTCTTGCCCTCCCCTCACTCTCTCTTTTTTCCCTCAATATTTTTTTCCTTTCTTTTTTTCTTACTTTTTTTCTCTCCTTTTTTTTCTCTCTTTTTTTTCTCTTTTTTTCTCTTGCCCTCTCCTCCCTCTCTCTTTTTTCCCTCAGTTTTTTTCCCTTTCTTTTTTTCTCTCTTTTTTTCTCTTGCCCTCCCCTCCCTCTTTTCCTTCAATATTTTTTTCCTTTCTTTTTTTCTTGCTTTTTTTCCCTCTTTCTTTTCTCTCTTTTTTTTCTCTTTTTTTGCTTTCTTTTTTTCTCTTGCCCTCCCCTCCCTCTCTCTTTTTTCCCTCAATATTTTTTTTCCTTTCTTTTTTTCTCTCTTTTTTTCTCTTGCCCTCCGGAGCCTCCCTCTTTTCCCTCAAGTTTTTTTCCTTTCTTTTTTTCTTTCTTTTTTTCTCTCTTTTTTTCTCTTTTTTTTCTTTCTTTTTTTCTCTTGCCCTCCCCTCCCTCTCTCTTTTTTTTCCTCAATATTTTTTTCCTTTCTTTTTTTCTTTCTTTTTTTCTCTCTTTTTTTCTCATTTTTTTCTTTCTTTTTTTCTCTTGCCCTCCCCTCCCTCTCTCTTTTTTCCCTCAATATTTTTTTCCTTTCTTTTCTCTCTTTATTTTTTCTCTATTTTTTCTCTTGTTTTCTTTCTTTTTTTTTCTCTTGCCCTCCCCTCCCTCTCTCTTTTTTCCCTCAATATTTTTTTTCCTTTCTTTTTTTCTTTCTTTTTTTCTCTCTTTTTTTCTCTATTTTTTCTCTTTTTTTCTTTATTTTTTTCTCTTGCCCTCCCCTCCCTCTCTCTTTTTTTACCTCAATATTTTTTTCCTTTCTTTTTTTCTCTCTTTTTTTCTCTTGCCCTCCGGAGCCTCCCTCTTTTCCCTCAAGTTTTTTTCCTTTCTTTTTTTCTTTCTTTTTTTCTCTCTTTTTTTTCTTTCTTTTTTTCTCTTGCCCTCCCCTCCCTCTCTCTTTTTTCCCTCAATATTTTTTTCCTTTCTTTTTCTCTCTTTTCTTCTCTCTTTTTTTATCTTGCCCTTCCCTCCCTCTTTCCCCTCAATATTTTTTTCCTTTCCTTTTTTCTTTCTTTTTTTCCCTCTTTTTTTTCTCTCTTTTTTTTCTCTTTTTTTGCTTTCTTTTTTTCTCTTGCCCTCCCCTCCCTCTCTCTTTTTTCCCTCAATATTTTTTTCCTTTCTTTTCTCTCTTTATTTTTTTCTCTCTTTTTTCTCTTGTTTTCTTTCTTTTTTTTCTCTTGCCCTCCCCTCCCTCTCTCTTTTTTCCCTCAATATTTTTTTTCCTTTCTTTTTTCCTTTCTTTTTTTCTTTCTTTTTTTCTCTCTTTTTTTCTCTATTTTTTTTCTCTTTTTTTGCTTTCTTTTTTCTCTTGCCCTCCCCTCCCTCTCTCTTTTTTCCCTCAATATTTTTTTCCTTTCTTTTTCTCTCTTTTCTTCTCTCTTTTTTTCTCTTGCCCTCCCCTCCCTCTCTCTTTTTTTTCCTCAATATTTTTTTCCTTTCTTTTTCTCTCTCTTTTTTTTCTTTCTTTTTTTCTCTTGCCCTCCCCTCCCTCTCTCTTTTTCCCTCAATATTTTTTTCCTTTCTTTTCTCTCTTTATTTTTTCTCTCTTTTTTCTCTTGTTTTCTTTCTTTTTTTTTCTCTTGCACTCCCCTCCCTCTCTCTTTTTTTCCCTCAATATTTTTTTTCCTTTCTTTTTTTCCTTTCTTTTTTTCTCTCTTTTTTTCTCTTGCCCTCCCCTCCCTCTCTTTTTTTCCCTCAATATTTTTTTCCTTTCTTTTTTTTCTTTCTTTTTTTCTCTCTTTTTTTTCTCTTTTTTTTCTTTCTTTTTTTCTCTTGCCCTCCCCTCACTCTCTCTTTTTTCCCTCAATATTTTTTTCCTTTCTTTTTTTCTTACTTTTTTTCTCTCCTTTTTTTCTCTCTTTTTTTCTCTTTTTTTCTCTTGCCCTCCCCTCCCTCTCTCTTTTTTTTCCTCAATATTTTTTTCCTTTCTTTTTTTCTTTCTTTTTTTCTCTCTTTTTTTTCTCATTTTTTTCTTTCTTTTTTTCTCTTGCCCTCCCCTCCCTCTCTCTTTTTTCCCTCAATATTTTTTTCCTTTCTTTTCTCTCTTTATTTTTTCTCTCTTTTTTTTCTCATTTTTTTCTTTCTTTTTTTCTCTTGCCCTCCCCTCCCTCTCTCTTTTTTTTCCTCAATATTTTTTTTTCCTTTCTTTTTTTCTTTCTTTTTTTCTCTCTTTTTTTCTCTCTTTTTTTCTCTTTTTTTTCTTTCTTTTTTTCTCTTGCCCTCCCCTCCCTCTCTCTTTTTTCCCTTAATATTTTTTTCCTTTCTTTTTTTTTCTTTTTTTCTCTCTTTTTTTCTCTTGCCCTCCCCTCCCTCTCTATTTTTCCCTCAATATTTTTTTTCCTTTCTTTTTTTCTTACTTTTTTTCTCTCCTTTTTTTCTCTTTTTTTCTCTTGCCCTCCCCTCCCTCTCTCTTTTTTCCCTCAATATTTTTTTCCTTTCTTTTTTTCCTTTCTTTTTTTCTCTCTCTTTTTCTCTTGCCCTCCCCTCCCTCTTTTCCCTCAATATTTTTTTCCTTTCTTTTTTCTTTCTTTTTTTTCTCTTTTTTTTCTCTTTTTTTCTTTCTTTTTTTCTCTTGCCCTCCCCTCCCTCTGTTTTTTCCCTCAAACTTTTTTTCCTTTCTTTTTTTCCTTTCTTTTTTTCCTTTCTTTTTTTCTCTCTTTTTTTCTCTTGCCCTCCCCTCCCTCTCTTTTTTTCCCTCAATATTTTTTTCCTTTCTTTTTTTTCTTTCTTTTTTTCTCTCTTTTTTTTCTCTTTTTTTTCTTTCTTTTTTTCTCTTGCCCTCCCCTCACTCTCTCTTTTTTCCCTCAATATTTTTTTCCTTTCTTTTTTTCTTACTTTTTTTCTCTCCTTTTTTTCTCTCTTTTTTTCTCTTTTTTTCTCTTGCCCTCCCCTCCCTCTCTCTTTTTTCCCTCAATATTTTTTTCCTTTCTTTTTTTCCTTTCTTTTTTTCTCTCTCTTTTTCTCTTGCCCTCCCCTCCCTCTTTTCCATCAATATTTTTTTCCTTTCTTTTTTCTTTCTTTTTTTTCTCTTTTTTTTCTCTTTTTTTCTTTCTTTTTTTCTCTTGCCCTCCCCTCCCTCTCTGTTTTTTCCCTCAAAATTTTTTTCCTTTCTTTTTTTCCTTTCTTTTTTTCTCTCTTTTTCTCTCTTGCCCTCCCCTCCCTCTCTCTTTTTTCCCTCAATATTTTTTTCCTTTCTTTTTTTCTTACTTTTTTTCTCTCCTTTTTTTCTCTTTTTTTCTCTTGCCCTCCCCTCCCTCTCTCTTTTTTCCCTCAATATTTTTTCCTTTCTTTTTTTCCTTTCTTTTTTTCTCTCTCTTTTTCTCTTGCCCTCCCCTCCCTCTTTTCCCTCAATATTTTTTTCCTTTCTTTTTTCTTTCTTTTTTTTCTCTTTTTTTTCTCTTTTTTTCTTTCTTTTTTTCTCTTGCCCTCCCCTCCCTCTGTTTTTTCCCTCAAACTTTTTTTTCCTTTCTTTTTTTCCTTTCTTTTTTTCCTTTCTTTTTTTCTCTTGCCCTCCCCTCCCTCTCTTTTTTTCTCTCAATATTTTTTTCCTTTCTTTTTTTTCTTTCTTTTTTTCTCTCTTTTTTTTCTCTTTTTTTTCTTTCTTTTTTTCTCTTGCCCTCCCCTCACTCTCTCTTTTTTCCCTCAATATTTTTTTCCTTTCTTTTTTTCTTACTTTTTTTCTCTCCTTTTTTTTCTCTCTTTTTTTTCTCTTTTTTTCTCTTGCCCTCTCCTCCCTCTCTCTTTTTTCCCTCAGTTTTTTTCCCTTTCTTTTTTTCTCTCTTTTTTTCTCTTGCCCTCCCCTCCCTCTTTTCCTTCAATATTTTTTTCCTTTCTTTTTTTCTTGCTTTTTTTCCCTCTTTCTTTTCTCTCTTTTTTTTCTCTTTTTTTGCTTTCTTTTTTTCTCTTGCCCTCCCCTCCCTCTCTCTTTTTTCCCTCAATATTTTTTTTCCTTTCTTTTTTTCTCTCTTTTTTTCTCTTGCCCTCCGGAGCCTCCCTCTTTTCCCTCAAGTTTTTTTCCTTTCTTTTTTTCTTTCTTTTTTTCTCTCTTTTTTTCTCTTTTTTTTCTTTCTTTTTTTCTCTTGCCCTCCCCTCCCTCTCTCTTTTTTTTCCTCAATATTTTTTTCCTTTCTTTTTTTCTTTCTTTTTTTCTCTCTTTTTTTCTCATTTTTTTCTTTCTTTTTTTCTCTTGCCCTCCCCTCCCTCTCTCTTTTTTCCCTCAATATTTTTTTCCTTTCTTTTCTCTCTTTATTTTTTTCTCTCTTTTTTCTCTTGTTTTCTTTCTTTTTTTTTTTCTCTTGCCCTCCCCTCCCTCTCTCTTTTTTCCCTCAATATTTTTTTTCCTTTCTTTTTTTCTTTCTTTTTTTCTCTCTTTTTTTCTCTATTTTTTCTCTTTTTTTCTTTATTTTTTTCTCTTGCCCTCCCCTCCCTCTCTCTTTTTTTCCCTCAATATTTTTTTCCTTTCTTTTTTTCTCTCTTTTTTTCTCTTGCCCTCCGGAGCCTCCCTCTTTTCCCTCAAGTTTTTTTCCTTTCTTTTTTTCTTTCTTTTTTTCTCTCTTTTTTTTCTCTTTTTTTTCTTTCTTTTTTTCTCTTGCCCTCCCCTCCCTCTCTCTTTTTTCCCTCAATATTTTTTTCCTTTCTTTTTCTCTCTTTTCTTCTCTCTTTTTTTATCTTGCCCTTCCCTCCCTCTTTCCCCTCAATATTTTTTTCCTTTCCTTTTTTCTTTCTTTTTTTCCCTCTTTTTTTTCTCTCTTTTTTTTCTCTTTTTTTGCTTTCTTTTTTTCTCTTGCCCTCCCCTCCCTCTCTCTTTTTTCCCTCAATATTTTTTTCCTTTCTTTTCTCTCTTTATTTTTTTCTCTCTTTTTCTCTTGTTTTCTTTCTTTTTTTTCTCTTGCCCTCCCCTCCCTCTCTCTTTTTTTCCCTCAATATTTTTTTTCCTTTCTTTTTTCCTTTCTTTTTTTCTTTCTTTTTTTCTCTCTTTTTTTCTCTATTTTTTTCTCTTGCCCTCCCCTCCCTCTTTTCCCTCAATATTTTTTCCTTTCTTTTTCTCTCTCTTTTTTTCTCTTGCCCTCCCCTCCCTCTTTTCCCTCAATATTTTTTTCCTTTCTTTTTATCTTTCTTTTTTTCCCTCTTTTCTTTCTCTCTTTTTTCTCTCTCTTTTTTTCTCTCTCTTTTTTTGCTTTCTTTTTTTTCTCTTGCCCTCCCCTCCCTCTCTCTTTTTTTCCCTCAATATTTTTTTTCCTTTCTTTTCTTTCTTTATTTTTTTCTCTCTTTTTTTGCTTTCTTTTTTTCTCTTGCCCTCCCCCTCCCTCTCTCTTTTTTTCCCTCAATATTTTTTTTCCTTTCTTTTTTTCTCTCTTTTTTTCTCTTGCCCTCCGGAGCCTCCCTCTTTTCCCTCAAGTTTTTTTCCTTTCTTTTTTTCTTTCTTTTTTCTCTCTTTTTTTTTCTCTTTTTTTCTTTCTTTTTTTCTCTTGCCCTCCCCTCCCTCTCTCTTTTTTTTCCTCAATATTTTTTTCCTTTCTTTTTTTCTTTCTTTTTTCTCTCTTTTTTTTTCTCTTTTTTTTCTTTCTTTTTTTCTCTTGCCCTCCCCTCCCTCTCTCTTTTTTTTCCTCAATATTTTTTTCCTTTCTTTTTTTCTTTCTTTTTTTCTCTCTTTTTTTTCTCATTTTTTTCTTTCTTTTTTTCTCTTGCCCTCCCCTCCCTCTCTCTTTTTTCCCTCAATATTTTTTTCCTTTCTTTTCTCTCTTTATTTTTTCTCTCTTTTTTCTCGTTTTCTTTCTTTTTTTTTCTCTTGCCCTCCCCTCCCTCTCTCTTTTTTTCCCTCAATATTTTTTTTCCTTTCTTTTTTTCTTTCTTTTTTTTCTCTCTTTTTTTCTCTATTTTTTCTCTTTTTTTTCTTTCTTTTTTTCTCTTGCCCTCCCCTCCCTCTCTCTTTTTTCCCTCAATATTTTTTTCCTTTCTTTTTTTCTTTCTTTTTTTCTCTCTTTTTTTCTCTTGCCCTCCCCTCCCTCTCTATTTTTCCCTCAATATTTTTTTCCTTTCATTTTTTTCTCTCTTTTTTTTCTTTCTTTTTTTGTCTCTTTTTTTTCTCTTTTTTTCTTTCTTTTTTTCTCTTGCCCTCCCCTCCCTCTCTCTTTTTTTTCCTCAATATTTTTTTCCTTTCTTTTTTTTCTTTCTTTTTTTCTCTCTTTTTTCTCTTTTTTTTCTTTCTTTTTTTCTCTTGCCCTCCCCTCCCTCTCTCTTTTTCCCTTAATATTTTTTTTCCTTTCTTTTCTTTCTTTATTTTTTTCTCTCTTTTTTCTCTTGTTTTCTTCTTTTTTTTCTCTTGCCCTCCCCTCCCTCTCTCTTTTTTCCCTCAATATTTTTTTTTCCTTTCTTTTTTTCTTTCTTTTTTTCTCTCTTTTTTTCTCTATTTTTTTTTCTTTCTTTTTTTCTCTTGCCCTCCCCTCCCTCTCTCTTTTTTCCCTCAATATTTTTTTCCTTTCTTTTTTTCTTTCTTTTTTTCTCTCTTTTTTTCTCTTGCCCTCCCCTCCCTCTCTATTTTTCCCTCAATATTTTTTTTCCTTTCATTTTTTTCTCTCTTTTTTTTCTTTCTTTTTTTCTCTTGCCCTCCCCTCCCTCTCTCTTTTTTCCCTCAATATTTTTTTCCTTTCTTTTTTTCTTACTTTTTTCTCTCCTTTTTTTCTCTTTTTTTCTCTTGCCCTCCCCTCCCTCTCTCTTTTTTCCCTCAATATTTTTTTCCTTTCTTTTTTTCCTTTCTTTTTTTCTCTCTCTTTTTCTCTTGCCCTCCCCTCCCTCTTTTCCCTCAATATTTTTTTCCTTTCTTTTTTCTTTCTTTTTTTTCTCTTTTTTTTCTCTTTTTTTCTTTCTTTTTTTCTCTTGCCCTCCCCTCCCTCTGTTTTTTCCCTCAAACTTTTTTTCCTTTCTTTTTTTCCTTTCTTTTTTTCCTTTCTTTTTTTCTCTCTTTTTTTCTCTTGCCCTCCCCTCCCTCTCTTTTTTTCCCTCAATATTTTTTTTCCTTTCTTTTTTTTCTTTCTTTTTTTCTCTCTTTTTTTTCTCTTTTTTTTCTTTCTTTTTTTCTCTTGCCCTCCCCTCACTCTCTCTTTTTTCCCTCAATATTTTTTTCCTTTCTTTTTTTCTTACTTTTTTTCTCTCCTTTTTTTCTCTCTTTTTTTCTCTTTTTTTCTCTTGCCCTCCCCTCCCTCTCTCTTTTTTCCCTCAATATTTTTTTCCTTTCTTTTTTTCCTTTCTTTTTTTCTCTCTCTTTTTCTCTTGCCCTCCCCTCCCTCTTTTCCCTCAATATTTTTTTCCTTTCTTTTTTCTTTCTCTTTTTTTTCTCTTTTTTTCTTTCTTTTTTTCTCTTGCCCTCCCCTCCCTCTCTGTTTTTTCCCTCAAAATTTTTTTCCTTTCTTTTTTTCCTTTCTTTTTTTCTCTCTTTTTCTCTCTTGCCCTCCCCTCCCTCTCTCTTTTTTCCCTCAATATTTTTTTCCTTTCTTTTTTTCTTACTTTTTTTCTCTCCTTTTTTTCTCTTTTTTTCTCTTGCCCTCCCCTCCCTCTCTCTTTTTTCCCTCAATATTTTTTTCCTTTCTTTTTTTCCTTTCTTTTTTTCTCTCTCTTTTTCTCTTGCCCTCCCCTCCCTCTTTTCCCTCAATATTTTTTTCCTTTCTTTTTTCTTTCTTTTTTTTCTCTTTTTTTTCTCTTTTTTTCTTTCTTTTTTTCTCTTGCCCTCCCCTCCCTCTGTTTTTTCCCTCAAACTTTTTTTCCTTTCTTTTTTTCCTTTCTTTTTTTCCTTTCTTTTTTTCTCTTGCCCTCCCCTCCCTCTCTTTTTTTCCCTCAATATTTTTTTCCTTTCTTTTTTTTCTTTCTTTTTTTCTCTCTTTTTTTTCTCTTTTTTTTCTTTCTTTTTTTCTCTTGCCCTCCCTCACTCTCTCTTTTTTCCCTCAATATTTTTTTCCTTTCTTTTTTTCTTACTTTTTTTTCTCTCTTTTTTTTCTCTTTTTTTCTCTTGCCCTCTCCTCCCTCTCTCTTTTTTCCCTCAGTTTTTTTCCCTTTCTTTTTTTCTCTCTTTTTTTCTCTTGCCCTCCCCTCCCTCTTTTCCTTCAATATTTTTTTCCTTTCTTTTTTTCTTGCTTTTTTTCCCTCTTTCTTTTCTCTCTTTTTTTTCTCTTTTTTTGCTTTCTTTTTTTCTCTTGCCCTCCCCTCCCTCTCTCTTTTTTCCCTCAATATTTTTTTCCTTTCTTTTTTTCTTTCTTTTTTTCTCTCTTTTTTTGCTTTCTTTTTTTCTCTTGCCCTCCCCTCCCTCTCTCTTTTTCCCCTCAATATTTTTTTCCTTTCTTCTTTTCTTTCTTTTTTTCTCTCTTTTTTTCTCTTTTTTTTCTTTCTTTTTTCTCTTGCCCTCCCCTCCCTCTCTCTTTTTTCCCTCAATATTTTTTTTCTTTCTTTTCTGTCTCTTTTTTTCCTTTCTTTTTTTCTCTCTTTTTTTCTCTTGCCCTCCCCTCCCTCTTTTCCCTCAATATTTTTTTCCTTTCTTTTTTTCTTACTTTTTTTCTCTCCTTTTTTTCTCTCTTTTTCTCTTGCCCTCCCCTCCCTCTCTCTTTTTTCCCTCAATATTTTTTTCCTTTCTTTTTTTCCTTTCTTTTTTTCTCTCTCTTTTTCTCTTGCCCTCCCCTCCCTCTTTTCCCTCAATATTTTTTTCCTTTCTTTTTTCTTTCTTTTTTTTCTCTTTTTTTTCTCTTTTTTTTCTTTTTTTCTCTTGCCCTCCCCTCCCTCTCTCTTTTTTCCCTCAATATTTTTTTCCTTTCTTTTTTTCCTTTCTTTTTTTCTCTCTCTTTTTCTCTTGCCCTCCCCTCCCTCTTTTCCCTCAATATTTTTTTCCTTTCTTTTTTCTTTCTTTTTTTTCTCTTTTTTTTCTCTTTTTTTTTTCTTTCTTTTTTTCTCTTGCCCTCCCCTCACTCTCTCTTTTTTCCCTCAATATTTTTTTCCTTTCTTTTTTGCTTACTTTTTTCTCTCCTTTTTTTTCTCTCTTTTTTTTCTCTTTTTTTCTCTTGCCCTCTCCTCCCTCTCTCTTTTTTCCCTCAGTTTTTTTCCCTTTCTTTTTTTCTCTCTTTTTTTCTCTTGCCCTCCCCTCCCTCTTTTCCTTCAATATTTTTTTCCTTTCTTTTTTTCTTGCTTTTTTTCCCTCTTTCTTTCCTCTCTTTTTTTTCTCTTTTTTTGCTTTCTTTTTTTCTCTTGCCCTCCCCTCCCTCTCTCTTTTTTCCCTCAATATTTTTTTCCTTTCTTTTTTTCTTTCTTTTTTTCTCTCTTTTTTTGCTTTCTTTTTTTCTCTTGCCCTCCCCTCCCTCTCTCTTTTTTCCCTCAATATTTTTTTCCTTTCTTCTTTTCTTTCTTTTTTTCTCTCTTTTTTTCTCTCTTTTTTTTCTCTTTTTTTTCTTTCTTTTTTCTCTTGCCCTCCCCTCCCTCTCTCTTTTTTCCCTCAATATTTTTTTTCTTTCTTTTCTGTCTCTTTTTTTCCTTTCTTTTTTTCTCTCTTTTTTTCTCTTGCCCTCCCCTCCCTCTTTTCCCTCAATATTTTTTTCCTTTCTTTTTTTCTTACTTTTTTTCTCTCCTTTTTTTCTCTCTTTTTTTTCTCTTTTTTTCTCTTGCCCTCCCCTCCCTCTCTCTTTTTTCCCTCAATATTTTTTTCCTTTCTTTTTTTCCTTTCTTTTTTTCTCTCTCTTTTTCTCTTGCCCTCCCCTCCCTCTTTTCCCTCAATATTTTTTTCCTTTCTTTTTTCTTTCTTTTTTTTCTCTTTTTTTTCTCTTTTTTTTCTTTTTTTCTCTTGCCCTCCCCTCCCTCTCTCTTTTTTCCCTCAATATTTTTTTCCTTTCTTTTCTGTCTCTTTTTTTCCTTTCTTTTTTCTCTCTCTTTTTTTCTCTTACCCTCCCCTCCCTCTTTTCCCTCAATATTTTTTTCCTTTCTTTTTTCTCTCTTTTTTTCTCTTTCCCTCCACTCCCTCTCTCTTTTTTCCCTCAATATTTTTTTCCTTTCTTTTTTTCTTTCTTTTTTTCTCTCTTTTTTTCTTTCTTTTTTTCTCTTGCCCTCCCCTCCCTCTGTTTTTTCCCTCAAACTTTTTTTCCTTTCTTTTTTTCCTTTCTTTTTTTCCTTTCTTTTTTTCTCTCTTTTTTTCTCTTGCCCTCCCCTCCCTCTCTTTTTTTCCCTCAATATTTTTTTCCTTTCTTTTTTTTCTTTCTTTTTTTCTCTCCTTTTTTTCTCTTTTTTTTCTTTCTTTTTTTCTCTTGCCCTCCCCTCACTCTCTCTTTTTTCCCTCAATATTTTTTTCCTTTCTTTTTTTCTTACTTTTTTTCTCTCCTTTTTTTCTCTCTTTTTTTCTCTTTTTTTCTCTTGCCCTCCCCTCCCTCTCTCTTTTTTCCCTCAATATTTTTTTCCTTTCTTTTTTTCTCTCTCTTTTTCTCTTGCCCTCCCCTCCCTCTTTTCCCTCAATATTTTTTTCCTTTCTTTTTTCTTTCTTTTTTTTCTCTTTTTTTTCTCTATTTTTCTTTCTTTTTTTCTCTTGCCCTCCCCTCCCTCTCTCTTTTTTCCCTCAATATTTTTTTTCCTTTCTTTTTTTTCTTTCTTTTTTTCTCTCTTTTTTTCTCTTTTTTTTCTTTCTTTTTTTCTCTTGCTCTCCCCTCACTCTCTCTTTTTTCCCTCAATATTTTTTTCCTTTCTTTTTTGCTTACTTTTTTTCTCTCCTTTTTTTTCTCTCTTTTTTTTCTCTTTTTTCTCTTGCCCTCTCCTCCCTCTCTCTTTTTTCCCTCAGTTTTTTTCCCTTTCTTTTTTTCTCTCTTTTTTTCTCTTGCCCTCCCCTCCCTCTTTTCCTTCAATATTTTTTTCCTTTCTTTTTTCTTGCTTTTTTTCCCTCTTTCTTTTCTCTCTTTTTTTTCTCTTTTTTTGCTTTCTTTTTTTCTCTTGCCCTCCCCTCCCTCTCTCTTTTTTCCCTCAATATTTTTTTCCTTTCTTTTTTTCTTTCTTTTTTTCTCTCTTTTTTTGCTCTCTTTTTTTCTCTTACCCTCCCCTCCCTCTTTTCCCTCAATATTTTTTTTCCTTTCTTTTTTTTCTCTCTTTTTTTTGCTTTCTTCTTTTCTCTTGCCCTCCCCTCCCTCTCTCTTTTTCCCTCAAAATTTTTTTCCTTTCTTTTTTTCCTTTCTTTTTTTCTCTCTTTTTTTCTCTTGCCCTCCTCTCCCTCTCTCTTTTTCCCTCAATATTTTTTTCCTTTCTTTTTTTTCTTTCTTTTTTTCTCTTTTTTTTCTCTCTTTTTTTCTTTCTTTTTTTCTCTTGCCCTCCCCTCCCTCTCTCTTTTTTCCCTCAATATTTTTTTCCTTTCTTTTTTGCTTACTTTTTTCTCTCCTTTTTTTCTCTCTTTTTTTTCTCTTTTTTTCTCTTGCCCTCCCCTCCCTCTCTCTTTTTTCCCTCAATTTTTTTCCTTTCTTTTTTTTCTCTCTTTTTTTCTCTTGCCCTCCCCTCCCTCTTTTCCCTCAATATTTTTTTCCTTTCTTTTTTTCTTGCTTTTTTTCCCTCTTTCTTCTCTTTTTTTGCTTTCTTTTTTTCTCTTGCCCTCCCCTCCCTCTCTCTTTTTTCCCTCAATATTTTATTCCTTTCTTTTTTTCTTTCTTTTTTTCTCTCTTTTTTTGCTTTCTTTTTTTCTCTTGCCCTCCCCTCCCTCTCTCTTTTTTCCCTCAATATTTTTTTCCTTTCTTTTTTTCTCTCTTTTTTTCTCTTGCCCTCCCCTCCCTCTCTCTTTTTTCCCTCAACATTTTTTTTCTTTCTTTTTTTCCTTTCTTTTTTTCCTTTCTTTTTTCTCTCTCTTTTTCTCTTGCCCTCCCCTCCCTCTTTTCCTTCAATATTTTTTTCCTTTCTTCTTTTCTTTCTTTTTTTCTCTCTTTTTTTCTCTCTTTTTTTTCTCTTTTTTTGCTTTCTTTTTTTCTCTTGCCCTCCCCTCCCTCTCTCTTTTTTCCCTCAATATTTTTTTTCCTTTCTTTTTTTCTTTCTTTTTTTCTCTCTTTTTTTGCTCTCTTTTTTTCTCTTACCCTCCCCTCCCTCTTTTCCCTCAAAATTTTTTTTTTTTTGCCTTTCTTTTTTTTTCTCTCTTTTTTTTGCTTTCTTCTTTTCTCTTGCCCTCCCCTCCCTCTCTCTTTTTCCCTCAAAATTTTTTTCCTTTCTTTTTTTCCTTTCTTTTTTTCTCTCTTTTTTTCTCTTGCCCTCCCCTCCCTCTCTCTTTTTTCCCTCAATATTTTTTTCCTTTCTTTTTTTTCTTTCTTTTTTTCTCTCTTTTTTTTCTCTCTTTTTTTCTTTCTTTTTTTCTCTTGCCCTCCCCTCCCTCTCTCTTTTTTCCCTCAATATTTTTTTCCTTTCTTTTTTGCTTACTTTTTTCTCTCCTTTTTTTCTCTCTTTTTTTTCTCTTTTTTTCTCTTGCCCTCCCCTCCCTCTCTCTTTTTTCCCTCAATTTTTTTCCTTTCTTTTTTTTCTCTCTTTTTTTCTCTTGCCCTCCCCTCCCTCTTTTCCCTCAATATTTTTTTCCTTTCTTTTTTTCTTGCTTTTTTTCCCTCTTTCTTCTCTTTTCCCTCCCCTCCCTCTCTCTTTTTTCCCTCAACATTTTTTTCCTTTCTTTTTTTCCTTTCTTTTTTTCCTTTCTTTTTTTTCCTTTCTTTTTTCTCTCTCTTTTTCTCTTGCCCTCCCCTCCCTCTTTTCCTTCAATATTTTTTTCCTTTCTTCTTTTCTTTCTTTTTTTCTCTCTTTTTTCTCTCTTTTTTTTCTCTTTTTTTCTTTCTTTTTTTCTCTTGCCCTCCCCTCCCTCTCTCTTTTTTCCCTCAATATTTTTTTCCTTTCTTTTCTGTCTCTTTTTTTCCTTTCTTTTCTTCTCTCTTTTTTTCTCTTGCCCTCCCCTCCCTCTTTTCCCACAATATTTTTTTCCTTTCTTTTTTCTCTCTTTTTTTCTCTTGCCCTCCCCTCCCTCTCTCTTTTTTCCCTCAATATTTTTTTCCTTTCTTTTTTTCTTTCTTTTTTTTCTCTCTTTTTTTCTCTTGCCCTCCCCTCCCTCTTTTCCCTCAATATTTTTTTCCTTTCTTTTTTTCCCTCTTTTTTTCTCTCTTTTTTTCTCTTTTTTTGCTTTCTTTTTTTCTCTTGCCCTCCCCTCCCTCTCTCTTTTTTCCCTCAATATTTTTTTTTCTTCCTTTTTTCTTTCTTTTTTTCTCTCTTTTTTTCTCTATTTTTTTCTCTTGCCCTCCCCTCCCTCTTTTCCCTCAATATTTTTTTCCTTTCTTTTTCTCTCTTTTTTCTCTCTTTTTTTCTCTTGCCCTCCCCTCCCTCTTTTCCTTCAATATTTTTTTCCTTTCTTTTTTTCTTGCTTTTTTTCCCTCTTTCTTTTCTCTCTTTTTTTTCTCTTTTTTTTGCTTTCTTTTTTTCTCTTGCCCTCCCCTCCCTCTCTCTTTTTTCCCTCAATATTTTTTTCCTTTCTTTTTTTCTTTCTTTTTTTCTCTCTTTTTTTGCTTTCTTTTTTTCTCTTGCCCTCCCCTCCCTCTCTCTTTTTCCCCTCAATATTTTTTTCCTTTCTTCTTTTCTTTCTTTTTTTCTCTCTTTTTTTCTCTTTTTTTTCTTTCTTTTTTCTCTTGCCCTCCCCTCCCTCTCTCTTTTTTCCCTCAATATTTTTTTTTCTTTCTTTTCTGTCTCTTTTTTTCCTTTCTTTTTTTCTCTCTTTTTTTCTCTTGCCCTCCCCTCCCTCTTTTCCCTCAATATTTTTTTCCTTTCTTTTTTTCTTACTTTTTTTCTCTCCTTTTTTTCTCTCTTTTTCTCTTGCCCTCCCCTCCCTCTCTCTTTTTCCCTCAATATTTTTTTCCTTTCTTTTTTTCCTTTCTTTTTTTCTCTCTCTTTTTCTCTTGCCCTCCCCTCCCTCTTTTCCCTCAATATTTTTTTCCTTTCTTTTTTCTTTCTTTTTTTTCTCTTTTTTTTCTCTTTTTTTTCTTTTTTTCTCTTGCCCTCCCCCTCCCTCTCTCTTTTTTCCCTCAATATTTTTTTCCTTTCTTTTTTTTCCTTTCTTTTTTTCTCTCTCTTTTTCTCTGCCCTCCCCTCCCTCTTTTCCCTCAATATTTTTTTCCTTTCTTTTTTCTTTCTTTTTTTTCTCTTTTTTTTCTCTTTTTTTTTTCTTTCTTTTTTTCTCTTGCCCTCCCCTCACTCTCTCTTTTTTCCCTCAATATTTTTTTCCTTTCTTTTTTGCTTACTTTTTTCTCTCCTTTTTTTTCTCTCTTTTTTTTCTCTTTTTTTCTCTTGCCCTCTCCTCCCTCTCTCTTTTTTCCCTCAGTTTTTTTCCCTTTCTTTTTTTCTCTCTTTTTTTCTCTTGCCCTCCCCTCCCTCTTTTCCTTCAATATTTTTTTCCTTTCTTTTTTTCTTGCTTTTTTTCCCTCTTTCTTTCCTCTCTTTTTGCTTTCTTTTTTTCTCTTGCCCTCCCCTCCCTCTCTCTTTTTTCCCTCAATATTTTTTTCCTTTCTTTTTTTCTTTCTTTTTTTCTCTCTTTTTTTGCTTTCTTTTTTTCTCTTGCCCTCCCCTCCCTCTCTCTTTTTTCCCTCAATATTTTTTTCCTTTCTTCTTTTCTTTCTTTTTTTTCTCTCTTTTTTTCTCTCTTTTTTTTCTCTTTTTTTTCTTTCTTTTTTCTCTTGCCCTCCCCTCCCTCTCTCTTTTTTCCCTCAATATTTTTTTTCTTTCTTTTCTGTCTCTTTTTTTCCTTTCTTTTTTTCTCTCTTTTTTTCTCTTGCCCTCCCCTCCCTCTTTTCCCTCAATATTTTTTTCCTTTCTTTTTTTCTTACTTTTTTTCTCTCCTTTTTTTTCTCTCTTTTTTTTCTCTTTTTTTCTCTTGCCCTCCCCTCCCTCTCTCTTTTTTCCCTCAATATTTTTTCCTTTCTTTTTTTCCTTTCTTTTTTTCTCTCTCTTTTTCTCTTGCCCTCCCCTCCCTCTTTTCCTCAATATTTTTTTCCTTTCTTTTTTCTTTCTTTTTTTTCTCTTTTTTTCTCTTTTTTTTCTTTTTTTCTCTTGCCCTCCCCTCCCTCTCTCTTTTTTCCCTCAATATTTTTTTCCTTTCTTTTCTGTCTCTTTTTTTCCTTTCTTTTTTCTCTCTCTTTTTTTCTCTTACCCTCCCCTCCCTCTTTTCCCTCAATATTTTTTTCCTTTCTTTTTTCTCTCTTTTTTTCTCTTTCCCTCCACTCCCTCTCTCTTTTTTCCCTCAATATTTTTTTCCTTTCTTTCTTTCTTTCTTTTTTTCTCTCTTTTTTTCTTTCTTTTTTTCTCTTGCCCTCCCCTCCCTCTGTTTTTTCCCTCAAACTTTTTTCCTTTCTTTTTTTCCTTTCTTTTTTTCCTTTCTTTTTTTCTCTCTTTTTTTCTCTTGCCCTCCCCTCCCTCTCTTTTTTTCCCTCAATATTTTTTTCCTTTCTTTTTTTTCTTTCTTTTTTTCTCTCCTTTTTTTCTCTTTTTTTTCTTTCTTTTTTTTCTCTTGCCCTCCCCTCACTCTCTCTTTTTTCCCTCAATATTTTTTCCTTTCTTTTTTTCTTACTTTTTTTCTCTCCTTTTTTTCTCTCTTTTTTTCTCTTTTTTTCTCTTGCCCTCCCCTCCCTCTCTCTTTTTTCCCTCAATATTTTTTTCCTTTTCTTTTTTTTCTCTCTCTTTTTCTCTTGCCCTCCCCTCCCTCTTTTCCCTCAATATTTTTTTCCTTTCTTTTTTCTTTCTTTTTTTTTCTCTTTTTTTTCTCTATTTTTCTTTCTTTTTTTCTCTTGCCCTCCCCTCCCTCTCTCTTTTTTCCCTCAATATTTTTTTTCCTTTCTTTTTTTTCTTTCTTTTTTTCTCTCTTTTTTTCTCTTTTTTTTCTTTCTTTTTTTCTCTTGCTCTCCCCTCACTCTCTCTTTTTTCCCTCAATATTTTTTTCCTTTCTTTTTTGCTTACTTTTTTTCTCTCCTTTTTTTTCTCTCTTTTTTTTCTCTTTTTTCTCTTGCCCTCTCCTCCCTCTCTCTTTTTTCCCTCAGTTTTTTTCCCTTTCTTTTTTTCTCTCTTTTTTTCTCTTGCCCTCCCCTCCCTCTTTTCCTTCAATATTTTTTTCCTTTCTTTTTTTCTTGCTTTTTTTCCCTCTTTCTTTTCTCTCTTTTTTTTCTCTTTTTTTGCTTTCTTTTTTTCTCTTGCCCTCCCCTCCCTCTCTCTTTTTTCCCTCAATATTTTTTTCCTTTCTTTTTTTCTTTCTTTTTTTCTCTCTTTTTTGCTCTCTTTTTTTCTCTTACCCTCCCCTCCCTCTTTTCCCTCAATATTTTTTTTCCTTTCTTTTTTTTTCTCTCTTTTTTTTTGCTTTCTTCTTTTCTCTTGCCCTCCCCTCCCTCTCTCTTTTTCCCTCAAAATTTTTTTCCTTTCTTTTTTTCCTTTCTTTTTTTCTCTCGTTTTTTCTCTTGCCCTCCTCTCCCTCTCTCTTTTTTCCCTCAATATTTTTTTCCTTTCTTTTTTTTCTTTCTTTTTTTCTCTTTTTTTTCTCTCTTTTTTCTTTCTTTTTTTCTCTTGCCCTCCCCTCCCTCTCTCTTTTTTCCCTCAATATTTTTTTCCTTTCTTTTTTGCTTACTTTTTTCTCTCCTTTTTTTCTCTCTTTTTTTTCTCTTTTTTTCTCTTGCCCTCCCCTCCCTCTCTCTTTTTTCCCTCAATTTTTTTCCTTTCTTTTTTTTCTCTCTTTTTTTCTCTTGCCCTCCCCTCCCTCTTTTCCCTCAATATTTTTTTCCTTTCTTTTTTTCTTGCTTTTTTTCCCTCTTTCTTCTCTTTTTTTGCTTTCTTTTTTTCTCTTGCCCTCCCCTCCCTCTCTCTTTTTTCCCTCAATATTTTATTCCTTTCTTTTTTTCTTTCTTTTTTTCTCTCTTTTTTTGCTTTCTTTTTTTCTCTTGCCCTCCCCTCCCTCTCTCTTTTTTCCCTCAATATTTTTTTCCTTTCTTTTTTTCTCTCTTTTTTTCTCTTGCCCTCCCCTCCCTCTCTCTTTTTTCCCTCAACATTTTTTTCCTTTCTTTTTTTCCTTTCTTTTTTTCCTTTCTTTTTTCTCTCTCTTTTTCTCTTGCCCTCCCCTCCCTCTTTTCCTTCAATATTTTTTTCCTTTCTTCTTTTCTTTCTTTTTTTCTCTCTTTTTTTCTCTCTTTTTTTTTCTCTTTTTTGCTTTCTTTTTTTCTCTTGCCCTCCCCTCCCTCTCTCTTTTTTCCCTCAATATTTTTTTCCTTTCTTTTTTTCTTTCTTTTTTTCTCTCTTTTTTTGCTCTCTTTTTTTCTCTTACCCTCCCCTCCCTCTTTTCCCTCAAAATTTTTTTTTTTTGCCTTTCTTTTTTTTTCTCTCTTTTTTTTGCTTTCTTCTTTTCTCTTGCCCTCCCCTCCCTCTCTCTTTTTCCCTCAAAATTTTTTTCCTTTCTTTTTTTCCTTTCTTTTTTTCTCTCTTTTTTTCTCTTGCCCTCCCCTCCCTCTCTCTTTTTTCCCTCAATATTTTTTTCCTTTCTTTTTTTTCTTTCTTTTTTTCTCTCTTTTTTTTCTCTCTTTTTTTCTTTCTTTTTTTCTCTTGCCCTCCCCTCCCTCTCTCTTTTTTCCCTCAAATTTTTTTCCTTTCTTTTTTGCTTACTTTTTTCTCTCCTTTTTTTCTCTCTTTTTTTTCTCTTTTTTTCTCTTGCCCTCCCCTCCCTCTCTCTTTTTTTCCCTCAATTTTTTTCCTTTCTTTTTTTTCTCTCTTTTTTTCTCTTGCCCTCCCCTCCCTCTTTTCCCTCAATATTTTTTTCCTTTCTTTTTTTCTTGCTTTTTTTCCCTCTTTCTTCTCTTTTTTTGCTTTCTTTTTTTCTCTTGCCCTCCCCTCCCTCTCTCTTTTTTCCCTCAATATTTTTTTCCTTTCTTTTTTTCTCTCTTTTTTTCTCTTGCCATCCCCTCCCTCTCTCTTTTTTCCCTCAACATTTTTTTCCTTTCTTTTTTTCCTTTCTTTTTTTCCTTTCTTTTTTCTCTCTCTTTTTCTCTTGCCCTCCCCTCCCTCTTTTCCTTCAATATTTTTTTCCTTTCTTCTTTTCTTTCTTTTTTTCTCTCTTTTTTCTCTCTTTTTTTTCTCTTTTTTTCTTTCTTTTTTTCTCTTGCCCTCCCCTCCCTCTCTCTTTTTTCCCTCAATATTTTTTTCCTTTCTTTTCTGTCTCTTTTTTTCCTTTCTTTTCTTCTCTCTTTTTTTCTCTTGCCCTCCCCTCCCTCTTTTCCCACAATATTTTTTTCCTTTCTTTTTTCTCTCTTTTTTTCTCTTGCCCTCCCCTCCCTCTCTCTTTTTTCCCTCAATATTTTTTTTCCTTTCTTTTTTTCTTTCTTTTTTTTCTCTCTTTTTTTCTCTTGCCCTCCCCTCCCTCTTTTCCCTCAATATTTTTTTCCTTTCTTTTTTTCCCTCTTTTTTTCTCTCTTTTTTTCTCTTTTTTTGCTTTCTTTTTTTCTCTTGCCCTCCCCTCCCTCTCTCTTTTTTCCCTCAATATTTTTTTTCCTTCCTTTTTTTTCTTTCTTTTTTTCTCTCTTTTTTTCTCTATTTTTTTCTCTTGCCCTCACCCTCCCTCTTTTCCCTCAATATTTTTTTCCTTTCTTTTTCTCTCTTTTTTCTCTCTTTTTTTCTCTTGCCCTCCCCCTCACCTACCCTCTCTTTCCCTCAATATTTTTTTCCTTTCTTTTTTTCTTTCTTTTTTTTCCCTCTTTTTTTTCTCTTATTTTTTTCTCTTTTTTTGCTTTCTTTTTTTCTCTTGCCCTCCCCTCCCTCTCTCTTTTTTCCCTCAATATTTTTTTTCCTTTCTTTTTTTCTTTCTTTTTTTCTCTCTTTTTTTCTCTCTTTTTTTCTCTTTCCCTCCGGAGCCTCCCTCTTTTCCCTCAAGTTTTTTTTCCTTTTTTTTTCTTTCTTTTTTTCTCTCTTTTTTTTCTCTTTTTTTTCTTTCTTTTTTTCTCTTGCCCTCCCCTCCCTCTCTCTTTTTTCCCTCAATATTTTTTTCTTTCTTTTTTTCTCTCTTTTTTTCTCTTGCCCTCCCCTCCCTCTTTTCCCTCAATATTTTTTTCCTTTCTTTTTTCTTTCTTTTTTTCCTTCTTTTTTTTCTCTCTTTTTTTGCTTTCTTTTTTTCTCCTGCCCTCCCCTCCCTCTCTCTTTTTTCCCTCAATATTTTTTTCCTTCCTTTTTTTCTTTCTTTTTTTCTCTCTTTTTTTCTCTATTTTTTCTCTTGCCTCCCCTCCCTCTTTTCCCTCAATATTTTTCCTTTCTTTTTTCTTTCTTTTTTTCCCTCTTTTTTTCTCTCTTTTTTTTCTCTTTTTTTCTTTCTTTTTTTCTCTTGCCCTCCCCTCCCTCTCTCTTTTTTCCCTCAATATTTTTTTTCCTTTCTTTTTTTCTTTCTTTTTTTCTCTCTTTTTTTCTCTCTTTTTTTCTCTTGCCCTCCCCTCCCTCTCTCTTTTTTCCCTCAACATTTTTTTCCTTTCTTTTTTTCCTTTCTTTTTTTCCTTTCTTTTTTTCCTTTCTTTTTCTCTCTCTTTTCTCTCTTGCCCTCCCCTCCCTCTCTCTTTTTCCTCAATATTTTTTTTCCTTTCTTTTCTGTCTCTTTTTTTTCCTTTCTTTTTTCTCATCTTTTTTTCTCTTGCCCTCCCCTCCCTCTTTTCCCTCAATATTTTTTTCCTTTCTTTTTTCTCTCTTTTTTTCTCTTTCCCTCCACTCCCTCTCTCTTTTTTCCCTCAATATTTTTTTCCTTTCTTTTTTTCTTTCTTTTTTTCCCTCTTTTTTTTCTCTCTTTTTTTCTCTTTTTTTGCTTTCTTTTTTTTCTCTTGCCCTCCCCTCCCTCTCTCTTTTTTTCCCTCAATATTTTTTTTCCTTTCTTTTTTTCTTCTTTTTTCTAACTCACCTTTTTTTCTTTCTTTTTTTCTCTTGCCCTCCCTCCCTCTGTTTTTTCCCTCAAACTTTTTTTCCTTTCTTTTTTCCTTTCTTTTTTCTCTCTTTTTTTCTCTTGCCCTCCCCATCCCTCTCTTTTTTTCCCTCAATATTTTTTTCCTTTCTTTTTTTTCTTTCTTTTTTTCTCTCCTTTTTTCTCTTTTTTTTCTTTCTTTTTTTCTCTTGCCCTCCCCTCACTCTCTCTTTTTCCCTCAATATTTTTTTCCTTTCTTTTTTTCTTACTTTTTTTCTCTCCTTTTTTTCTCTCTTTTTTTCTCTTTTTTTCTCTTGCCCTCCCCTCCCTCTCTCTTTTTTCCCTCAATATTTTTTTCCTTTCTTTTTTTCTCTCTCTTTTTCTCTTGCCCTCCCCTCCCTCTTTTCCCTCAATATTTTTTTCCTTTCTTTTTTTCTTTCTTTTTTTCTCTTTTTTTCTCTATTTTTCTTTCTTTTTTTCTCTTGCCCTCCCCTCCCTCTCTCTTTTTTCCCTCAATATTTTTTTTCCTTTCTTTTTTTTCTTTCTTTTTTTCTCTCTTTTTTTTCTCTTTTTTTTCTTTCTTTTTTTCTCTTGCTCTCCCCCTCACTCTCTCTTTTTTCCTCAATATTTTTTTCCTTTCTTTTTTTCTTTCTTTTTTTCTCTCTTTTTTTGCTCTCTTTTTTTCTCTTACCCTCCCCCTCCCTCTTTTCCCTCAATATTTTTTTTTCCTTTCTTTTTTTTTCTCTCTTTTTTTTGCTTTCTTCTTTTCTCTTGCCCTCCCCTCCCTCTCTCTTTTTCCCTCAAAAATTTTTTTCCTTTCTTTTTTTCCTTTCTTTTTTTCTCTCTTTTTTTCTCTTGCCCTCCCCTCCCTCTCTCTTTTTTCCCTCAATATTTTTTTCCTTTCTTTTTTTTCTTTCTTTTTTTCTCTCTTTTTTTTTCTCTTTTTTTCTTTCTTTTTTTCTCTTGCCCTCCCCTCCCTCTCTCTTTTTTCCCTCAATATTTTTTTCCTTTCTTTTTGCTTACTTTTTTCTCTCCTTTTTTTCTCTCTTTTTTTTCTCTTTTTTTCTCTTGCCCTCCCCTCCCTCTCTCTTTTTTCCCTCAATTTTTTTCCTTTCTTTTTTTTCTCTCTTTTTTTCTCTTGCCCTCCCCTCCCTCTTTTCCCTCAATATTTTTTTCCTTTCTTTTTTTCTTGCTTTTTTTCCCTCTTTCTTCTCTTTTTTTGCTTTCTTTTTTTCTCTTGCCCTCCCCTCCCTCTCTCTTTTTTCCCTCAATATT
The DNA here is from genome assembly GCA_029206835.1 of Rana muscosa. NCBI lineage: Eukaryota > Metazoa > Chordata > Amphibia > Anura > Ranidae > Rana > Rana muscosa. Next base: position 45,326 of record JARGYO010003401.1, read on the forward strand.
TTTTTCCTTTCTTTTTTTCTCTCTTTTTTTCTCTTGCCCTCCCCTCCCTCTCTCTTTTTTCCCTCAACATTTTTTTCCTTTCTTTTTTTCCTTTCTTTTTTTCCTTTCTTTTTTCTCTCTCTTTTTCTCTTGCCCTCCCCTCCCTCTTTTCCTTCAATATTTTTTTCCTTTCTTCTTTTCTTTTCTTTTTTTCTCTCTTTTTTCTCTCTCTTTTTTTCTCTTTTTTTCTTTCTTTTTTTCTCTTGCCCTCCCCTCCCTCTCTCTTTTTTCCCTCAATATTTTTTTCCTTTCTTTTCTGTCTCTTTTTTTCCTTTCTTTTCTTCTCTCTTTTTTTCTCTTGCCCTCCCCCTCCCTCTTTTCCCACAATATTTTTTTCCTTTCTTTTTTCTCTCTTTTTTTCTCTTGCCCTCCCCTCCCTCTCTCTTTTTTCCCTCAATATTTTTTTCCTTTCTTTTTTTCTTTCTTTTTTTTCTCTCTTTTTTTCTCTTGCCCTCCCCTCCCTCTTTTCCCTCAATATTTTTTTTCCTTTCTTTTTTTCCCTCTTTTTTTCTCTCTTTTTTTCTCTTTTTTGCTTTCTTTTTTTCTCTTGCCCTCCCCTCCCTCTCTCTTTTTTCCCTCAATATTTTTTTTCCTTCCTTTTTTTCTTTCTTTTTTCTCTCTTTTTTTCTCTATTTTTTTCTCTTGCCCTCCCCTCCCTCTTTTCCCTCAATATTTTTTTCCTTTCTTTTTCTCTCTTTTTTCTCTCTTTTTTTCTCTTGCCCTCCCCTCCCTCTTTTCCCTCAATATTTTTTTCCTTTCTTTTTTTCTTTCTTTTTTTCCCTCTTTTTTTTCTCTTATTTTTTTCTCTTTTTTTGCTTTCTTTTTTTCTCTTGCCCTCCCCTCCCTCTCTCTTTTTTCCCTCAATATTTTTTTTCCTTTCTTTTTTTCTTTCTTTTTTTCTCTCTTTTTTTCTCTCTTTTTTTCTCTTGCCCTCCCCTCCCTCTTTTCCCTCAATATTTTTTTCCTTTCATTTTTTTCTTTCTTTTTTTCCCTCTTTTCTTTCTCTCTTTTTTCTCTCTCTTTTTTTCTCTCTCTTTTTTTGCTTTCTTTTTTTCTCTTGCCCTCCCCTCCCTCTCTCTTTTTTTCCCTCAATATTTTTTTTCCTTTCTTTTCTTTCTTTATTTTTTTTCTCTCTTTTTTTCTCTTTTTTTGCTTTTTTTTTCTCTTGCCCTCCCCTCCCTCTCTCTTTTTCTCCTTCAATATTTTTTTTCCTTTCTTTTTTTCTCTCTTTTTTTCTCTTGCCCTCCGGAGCCTCCCTCTTTTCCCTCAAGTTTTTTTCCTTTCTTTTTTTCTTTCTTTTTTTCTCTATTTTTTTTCTCTTTTTTTGCTTTCTTTTTTTCTCTTGCCCTCCCCTCCCTCTCTCTTTTTTTCCCTCAATATTTTTTTCTTTCTTTTTTTTCTCTCTTTTTTTCTCTTGCCCTCCCCTCCCTCTTTTCCCTCAATATTTTTTTCCTTTCTTTTTTTCTTTCTTTTTTTCCCTCTTTTTTTTTCTCACTTTTTTTGCTTTCTTTTTTTCTCCTGCCCTCCCCTCCCTCTCTCTTTTTTCCCTCAATATTTTTTCCTTCCTTTTTTTCTTTCTTTTTTTCTCTCTTTTTTTCTCTATTTTTTTCTCTTGCCCTCCCCTCCCTCTTTTCCCTCAATATTTTTTTCCTTTCTTTTTCTCTCTTTTTTTTCTCTCTTTTTTTCTCTTGCCCTCCCCTCCCTCTTTTCCCTCAATATTTTTTTTCCTTTCTTTTTTTCTTTCTTTTTTTCCCTCTTTTTTCTCTCTTTTTTTTCTCTTTTTTTGCTTTCTTTTTTTCTCTTGCCCTCCCCTCCCTCTCTCTTTTTTCCCTCAATATTTTTTTTCCTTTCTTTTTTTCTTTCTTTTTTTCTCTCTTTTTTTCTCTCTTTTTTTCTCTTGCCCTCCCCTCCCTCTCTCTTTTTTCCCTCAACATTTTTTTCCTTTCTTTTTTTCCTTTCTTTTTTTCCTTTCTTTTTTTCCTTTCTTTTTTCTCTCTCTTTTTCTCTTGCCCTCCCCTCCCTCTCTCTTTTTTCCCTCAATATTTTTTTCCTTTCTTTTCTGTCTCTTTTTTTCCTTTCTTTTTTTCTCTCTTTTTTTCTCTTGCCCTCCCCTCCCTCTTTTCCCTCAATATTTTTTTCCTTTCTTTTTTCTCTCTTTTTTTCTCTTTCCCTCCACTCCCTCTCTCTTTTTTCCCTCAATATTTTTTTCCTTTCTTTTTTTCTTTCTTTTTTTCCCTCTTTTTTTTTCTCTCTTTTTTTCTCTTTTTTTGCTTTCTTTTTTTCTCTTGCCCTCCCCTCCCTCTCTCTTTTTTCCCTCAATATTTTTTTTCCTTTCTTTTTTTTCTTCCTTTTTTTCTCTCTTTTTTTTCTCTTTTTTTTCTTTCTTTTTTTCTCTTGCCCTCCCCTCACTCTCTCTTTTTTCCCTCAATATTTTTTTCCTTTCTTTTTTTCTCTCCTTTTTTTCTCTCTTTTTTTCTCTTTTTTTCTCTTGCCCTCCCCTCCCTCTCTCTTTTTTCCCTCAATATTTTTTTTCCTTTCTTTTTTTTCTTTCTTTTTTTCTCTCTTTTTTTCTCTTGCCCTCCCCTCCCTCTCTCTTTTTTCCCTCAATATTTTTTTTCCTTTCTTTTTTTTCTTTCTTTTTTTCTCTCTTTTTTTTCTCTTTTTTTTCTTTCTTTTTTTCTCTTGCTCTCCCCTCACTCTCTCTTTTTTCCCTCAATATTTTTTTCCTTTCTTTTTTGCTTACTTTTTTTCTCTCCTTTTTTTCTCTCTTTTTTTTTCTCTTTTTTTCTCTTGCCCTCTCCTCCCTCTCTCTTTTTTCCCTCAGTTTTTTTCCTTCTTTTTTTCTCTCTTTTTTTCTCTTGCCCTCCCCTCCCTCTTTTCCTTCAATATTTTTTTCCTTTCTTTTTTTCTTGCTTTTTTTCCCTCTTTCTTTTCTCTCTTTTTTTTCTCTTTTTTTGCTTTCTTTTTTTCTCTTGCCCTCCCCTCCCTCTCTCTTTTTTCCCTCAATATTTTTTTCCTTTCTTTTTTTCTTTCTTTTTTTCTCTCTTTTTTGCTTTCTTTTTTTCTCTTGCCCTCCCCTCCCTCTCTCTTTTTTCCCTCAATATTTTTTTCCTTTCTTCTTTTCTTTCTTTTTTTCTCTCTTTTTTTTCTCTTTTTTTCTTTCTTTTTTCTCTTGCCCTCCCCTCCCTCTCTCTTTTTTCCCTCAATATTTTTTTTCTTTCTTTCTGTCTCTTTTTTTCCTTTCTTTTTTTCTCTCTTTTTTTCTCTTGCCCTCCCCCTCCCTCTTTTCCCTCAATATTTTTTTCCTTTCTTTTTTTCTTACTTTTTTTCTCTCCTTTTTTTCTCTCCTTTTTTTCTCTTTTTTTCTCTTGCCCTCCCCTCCCTCTCTCTTTTTTCCCTCAATATTTTTTTCCTTTCTTTTTTTCCTTTCTTTTTTTCTCTCTCTTTTTCTCTTGCCCTCCCCTCCCTCTTTTCCCTCAATATTTTTTTCCTTTCTTTTTTCTTTCTTTTTTCTCTTTTTTTTCTCTCTTTTTTTCTTTTTTTCTCTTGCCCTCCCCTCCCTCTCTCTTTTTTCCCTCAATATTTTTTTCCTTTCTTTTCTGTCTCTTTTTTCCTTTCTTTTTTCTCTCTCTTTTTTTCTCTTGCCCTCCCCTCCCTCTTTTCCCTCAATATTTTTTTCCTTTCTTTTTTTTTCTCTCTTTTTTTTGCTTTCTTCTTTTCTCTTGCCCTCCCCTCCCTCTCTCTTTTTCCCTCAAAATTTTTTCCTTTCTTTTTTTCCTTTCTTTTTTTCTCTCTTTTTTTCTCTTGCCCTCCCCTCCCTCTCTCTTTTTTCCCTCAATATTTTTTTTCCTTCCTTTTTTTCTTTCTTTTTTTCTCTCTTTTTTTCTCTATTTTTTTCTCTTGCCCTCCCCTCTCCTCTTTTCCCTCAATATTTTTTTCCTTTCTTTTTCTCTCTTTTTTCTCTCTTTTTTTCTCTTGCCCTCCCCTCCCTCTTTTCCCTCAATATTTTTTTCCTTTCTTTTTTTCTTTCTTTTTTTCCCTCTTTTTTTTCTCTTATTTTTTCTCTTTTTTTGCTTTCTTTTTTTCTCTTGCCCTCCCCTCCCTCTCTCTTTTTTCCCTCAATATTTTTTTTTCCTTTCTTTTTTTCTTTCTTTTTTTCTCTCTTTTTTTCTCTCTTTTTTTCTCTTGCCCTCCCCTCCCCTCTTTCCCCTCAATATTTTTTTCCTTTCATTTTTTTCTTTCTTTTTTTCCCTCTTTTCTTTCTCTCTTTTTTCTCTCTCTTTTTTTCTCTCTCTTTTTTTGCTTTCTTTTTTTCTCTTGCCCTCCCCTCCCTCTCTCTTTTTTTCCCCTCAATATTTTTTTTCCTTTCTTTTCTTTCTTTATTTTTTTCTCTCTTTTTTTGCTTTTTTTTTCTCTTGCCCTCCCCTCCCTCTCTCTTTTTTCTCCTTCAATATTTTTTTTCCTTTCTTTTTTTCTCTCTTTTTTCTCTTGCCCTCCGGAGCCTCCCTCTTTTCCCTCAAGTTTTTTTCCTTTCTTTTTTTCTTTCTTTTTTTCTCTATTTTTTTTCTCTTTTTTGCTTTCTTTTTTTCTCTTGCCCTCCCCCTCCTCTCTCTTTTTTTCCCTCAATATTTTTTTCTTTCTTTTTTTTCTGTCTTTTTTTCTCTTGCCCTCCCCTCCCTCTTTTCCCTCAATATTTTTTTCCTTTCTTTTTTTCTTTCTTTTTTTCCCTCTTTTTTTTTCTCACTTTTTTTGCTTTCTTTTTTCTCCCTGCCCTCCCCTCCTCTCTCTTTTTTCCCTCAATATTTTTTCCTTCCTTTTTTTCTTTCTTTTTTTCTCTATTTTTTTCTCTTGCCCTCCCCTCCCTCTTTTCCCTCAATATTTTTTTCCTTTCTTTTTCTCTCTTTTTTTCTCTCTTTTTTTTCTCTTGCCCTCCCCTCCCTCTTTTCCCTCAATATTTTTTTCCTTTCTTTTTTCTCTCTTTTTTTTCTCTTCCCTCCACTCCCTCTCTCTTTTTTCCCTCAATATTTTTTTCCTTTCTTTTTTTCTTTCTTTTTTTCCCTTCTTTTTTTCTCTCTCTTTTTTCTCTTTTTTTGCTTTCTTTTTTTCTCTTGCCCTCCCTCCCTCTCTCTTTTTTCCCTCATATTTTTTTTTCCTTTCTTTTTTTCTTTCTTTTTTTCTCTCTTTTTTTCTCTCTTTTTTTCTCTTGCCCTCCCCTCCCTCTTTTCCCTCAATATTTTTTTTCCTTTCTTTTTTCTCTCTTTTTTTCTCTTTCCCTCCACTCCCTCTCTCTTTTTTCCCTCAATATTTTTTTCCTTTCTTTTTTCTTTCTTTTTTTCCCTCTTTTTTTTTCTCTCTTTTTTTCTCTTTTTTTGCTTTCTTTTTTTCTCTTGCCCTCCCCTCCCTCTCTCTTTTTTCCCTCAATATTTTTTTTCCTTTCTTTTTTTCTTTCTTTTTTTCTCTCTTTTTTTCTTTCTTTTTTTCTCTTGCCCTCCCCTCCCTCTGTTTTTTCCCTCAAACTTTTTTTCCTTTCTTTTTTTCCTTTCTTTTTTTCCTTTCTTTTTTTCTCTCTTTTTTTCTCTTGCCCTCCCCTCCCTCTCTTTTTTTCCCTCAATATTTTTTTCCTTTCTTTTTTTTCTTTCTTTTTTTCTCTCTTTTTTTTCTCTTTTTTTTCTTTCTTTTTTTCTCTTGCCCTCCCCCTCACTCTCTCTTTTTTCCCTCAATATTTTTTTCCTTTCTTTTTTTCTCTCCTTTTTTTCTCTCTTTTTTTCTCTTTTTTTCTCTTGCCCTCCCCTCCCTCTCTCTTTTTTCCCTCAATATTTTTTTTCCTTTCTTTTTTCCTTTCTTTTTTTCTCTCTCTTTTTCTCTTGCCCTCCCCTCCCTCTTTTCCCTCAATATTTTTTTCCTTTCTTTTTCTTTCTTTTTTTCTCTTTTTTTCTCTTTTTTTTCTTTCTTTTTTTCTCTTGCCCTCCCCTCCCTCTCTGTTTTTTCCCTCAAAATTTTTTTCCTTTCTTTTTTTCTTTCTTTTTTCTCTCTTTTTTTCTCTTGCCCTCCCCTCCCTCTCTCTTTTTTCCCTCAATATTTTTTTTCCTTTCTTTTTTTTCTTTCTTTTTTTCTCTCTTTTTTTTCTCTTTTTTTTCTTTCTTTTTTTCTCTTGCTCTCCCCCTCACTCTCTCTTTTTTCCCTCAATATTTTTTTCCTTTCTTTTTTGCTTACTTTTTTTCTCTCCTTTTTTTCTCTCTTTTTTTTTCTCTTTTTTTCTCTTGCCCTCTCCTCCCTCTCTCTTTTTTCCCTCAGTTTTTTTCCTTCTTTTTTTCTCTCTTTTTTTCTCTTGCCCTCCCCTCCCTCTTTTCCTTCAATATTTTTTTTCCTTTCTTTTTTTCTTGCTTTTTTTCCCTCTTTCTTTTCTCTCTTTTTTTTTTCTCTTTTTTTGCTTTCTTTTTTTCTCTTGCCCTCCCCTCCCTCTCTCTTTTTTCCCTCAATATTTTTTTCCTTTCTTTTTTTCTTTCTTTTTTTCTCTCTTTTTTTGCTTTCTTTTTTTCTCTTGCCCTCCCCCTCCCTCTCTCTTTTTTCCCTCAATATTTTTTTCCTTTCTTCTTTTCTTTCTTTTTTTCTCTCTTTTTTTTCTCTTTTTTTTCTTTCTTTTTTCTCTTGCCCTCCCCTCCCTCTCTCTTTTTCCCTCAATATTTTTTTTCTTTCTTTTCTGTCTCTTTTTTTCCTTTCTTTTTTTCTCTCTTTTTTTCTCTTGCCCTCCCCTCCCTCTTTTCCCTCAATATTTTTTCCTTTCTTTTTTTCTTACTTTTTTTCTCTCCTTTTTTTCTCTCCTTTTTTTCTCTTTTTTTCTCTTGCCCTCCCCTCCCTCTCTCTTTTTTCCCTCAATATTTTTTTCCTTTCTTTTTTTCCTTTCTTTTTTTCTCTCTCTTTTTCTCTTGCCCTCCCCTCCCTCTTTTCCCTCAATATTTTTTTCCTTTCTTTTTTCTTTCTTTTTTTCTCTTTTTTTTCTCTTTTTTTTTCTTTTTTTCTCTTGCCCTCCCCTCCCTCTCTCTTTTTTCCCTCAATATTTTTTTCCTTTCTTTTCTGTCTCTTTTTTTCCTTTCTTTTTTCTCTCTCTTTTTTTCTCTTGCCCTCCCCTCCCTCTTTTCCCTCAATATTTTTTTCCTTTCTTTTTTTTTCTCTCTTTTTTTTGCTTTCTTCTTTTCTCTTGCCCTCCCCTCCCTCTCTCTTTTTCCCTCAAAATTTTTTTCCTTTCTTTTTTTCCTTTCTTTTTTTCTCTCTTTTTTTCTCTTGCCCTCCCCCTCCCTCTCTCTTTTTTCCCTCAATATTTTTTTCCTTTCTTTTTTTTCTTTCTTTTTTTTCTCTCTTTTTTTCTTTCTTTTTTTCTCTTGCCCTCCCCTCCCTCTCTCTTTTTTCCCTCAATATTTTTTTTCCTTTCTTTTTTGCTTACTTTTTTCTCTCCTTTTTTTCTCTCTTTTTTTTCTCTTTTTTTCTCTTGCCCTCCCCTCCCTCTCTCTTTTTTTCCCTCAATTTTTTTCCTTTCTTTTTTTTCTCTCTTTTTTTCTCTTTGCCCTCCCCTCCCTCTTTTCCCTCAATATTTTTTTCCTTTCTTTTTTTCTTGCTTTTTTTTCCCTCTTTCTTCTCTTTTTTTGCTTTCTTTTTTTCTCTTGCCTCCCCTCCCTCTCTCTTTTTTCCCTCAATATTTTTTTCCTTTCTTTTTTTCTTTCTATTTTCTCTCTTTTTTTTGCTTTCTTTTTTTCTCTTGCCCTCCCCTCCCTCTCTCTTTTTTCCCTCAATATTTTTTTTCCTTTCTTTTTTTCTTTCTTTTTTTCTCTCTTTTTTTCTCTCTTTTTTTTCTCTTGCCCTCCCCTCCCTCTTTTCCCTCAATATTTTTTTCCTTTCATTTTTTTCTTTCTTTTTTTTCCCTCTTTTCTTTCTCTCTTTTTTCTCTCTCTTTTTTTCTCTCTCTTTTTTTGCTTTCTTTTTTTCTCTTGCCCTCCCCTCCCCTCTCTCTTTTTTTCCCTCAATATTTTTTTTCCTTTCTTTTCTTTCTTTATTTTTTTCTCTCTTTTTTTCTCTTTTTTTGCTTTTTTTTTCCTCTTGCCCTCCCCTCCCTCTCTCTTTTTCTCCCTCAATATTTTTTTTCCTTTCTTTTTTTCTCTCTTTTTTTCTCTTGCCCTCCGGAGCCTCCCTCTTTTCCCTCAAGTTTTTTCCTTTCTTTTTTTCTTTCTTTTTTTTCTCTTTTTTTCTCTTTTTTTTCTTTTTTTCTCTTGCCCTCCCCTCCCTCTCTCTTTTTTCCCTCAATATTTTTTTCCTTTCTTTTCTGTCTCTTTTTTTCCTTTCTTTTTTCTCTCTCTTTTTTTCTCTTGCCCTCACCCTCCCTCTTTTCCCTCAATATTTTTTTCCTTTCTTTTTTTTTCTCTCTTTTTTTTGCTTTCTTCTTTTCTCTTGCCCTCCCCTCCCTCTCTCTTTTTCCCCTCAAAATTTTTTTCCTTTCTTTTTTTCCTTTCTTTTTTTCACTCTTTTTTTCTCTTGCCCTCCCCTCCCTCTCTCTTTTTTCCCTCAATATTTTTTTCCTTTCTTTTTTTTCTTTCTTTTTTTCTCTCTTTTTTTCTTTCTTTTTTTCTCTTGCCCTCCCCTCCCTCTCTCTTTTTTCCCTCAATATTTTTTTCCTTTCTTTTTGCTTACTTTTTTCTCTCCTTTTTTTCTCTCTTTTTTTTCTCTTTTTTTCTCTTGCCCTCCCCTCCCTCTCTCTTTTTTCCCTCAATTTTTTTCCTTTCTTTTTTTTCTCTCTTTTTTTCTCTTGCCCTCCCCTCCCTCTTTTCCCTCAATATTTTTTTCCTTTCTTTTTTTCTTGCTTTTTTTTCCCTCTTTCTTCTCTTTTTTTGCTTTCTTTTTTTCTCTTGCCCTCCCCTCCCTCTCTCTTTTTTCCCTCAATATTTTTTTCCTTTCTTTTTTTCTTTCTTTTTTTCTCTCTTTTTTTTGCTTTCTTTTTTTCTCTTGCCCTCCCCTCCCTCTCTCTTTTTTCCCTCAATATTTTTTTTCCTTTCTTTTTTTCTTTCTTTTTTTCTCTCTCTTTTTTTCTCTCTTTTTTTTCTCTTGCCCTCCCCTCCCTCTTTTCCCTCAATATTTTTTCCTTTCATTTATTTCTTTCTTTTTTTCCCTCTTTTCTTTCTCTCTTTTTTCTCTCTTTTTTTCTCTCTCTTTTTTTGCTTTCTTTTTTTCTCTTGCCCTCCCCTCCCTCTCTCTTTTTTTCCCTCAATATTTTTTTTTCCTTTCTTTTCTTTCTTTATTTTTTTCTCTCTTTTTTTCTCTTTTTTTTTGCTTTTTTTTTCTCTTGCCCTCCCCTCCCTCTCTCTTTTTTTCCCTCAATATTTTTTTCTTTATTTTTTTCTCTCTTTTTTTCTCTTGCCCTCCCCTCCCTCTTTTTCCCTCAATATTTTTTTCCTTTCTTTTTTTCTTTCTTTTTTTCCCTCTTTTTTTTCTCTCTTTTTTTGCTTTCTTTTTTTCTCCTGCCCTCCCCTCCCTCTCTCTTTTTTCCCTCAATATTTTTTTTTCCTTCCTTTTTTTCTTTCTTTTTTTCTCTCTTTTTTTCTCTATTTCTTTCTCTTGCCCTCCCCTCCCTCTTTTCCCTCAATATTTTTTTCCTTTCTTTTTTCTCTCTTTTTTTCTCTCTTTTTTTCTCTTGCCCTCCCCTCCCTCTTTTCCCTCAATATTTTTTTCCTTTCTTTTTTTCTTTCTTTTTTTCCCTCTTTTTTTCTCTCTTTTTTTTCTCTTTTTTTGCTTTCTTTTTTTCTCTTGCCCTCCCCTCCCTCTCTCTTTTTTCCCTCAATATTTTTTTTCCTTTCTTTTTTTCTTTCTTTTTTTCTCTCTTTTTTTCTCTCTTTTTTTCTCTGCCCTCCCCTCCCTCTCTCTTTTTTCCCTCAACATTTTTTTCCTTTCTTTTTTTCCTTTCTTTTTTTCCTTTCTTTTTTTCCTTTCTTTTTTCTCTCTCTTTTTCTCTTGCCCTCCCCTCCCCTCTCTCTTTTTTCCCTCAATATTTTTTTCCTTTCTTTTCTGTCTCTTTTTTTCCTTTCTTTTTTTCTCTCTTTTTTTCTCTTGCCCTCCCCTCCCTCTTTTCCCTCAATATTTTTTTCCTTTCTTTTTTCTCTCTTTTTTTCTCTTTCCCTCCACTCCCTCTCTCTTTTTTCCCTCAATATTTTTTTCCTTTCTTTTTTTCTTTCTTTTTTTCCCTCTTTTTTTCTCTCTTTTTTTGCTTTCTTTTTTTCTCTTGCCCTCCCCTCCCTCTCTCTTTTTTTCCCTCAATATTTTTTTTCCTTTCTTTTTTTCTTTCTTTTTTTCTCTCTTTTTTTCTCTCTTTTTTTCTCTTGCCCTCCCCTCCCTCTTTTCCCTCAATATTTTTTTCCTTTCTTTTTTCTCTCTTTTTTTCTCTTTCCCTCCACTCCCTCTCTCTTTTTTCCCTCAATATTTTTTTCCTTTCTTTTTTTCTATCTTTTTTTCCCTCTTTTTTTTCTCTCTTTTTTTCTCTTTTTTTGCTTTCTTTTTTCTCTTGCCCTCCCCTCCCTCTCTCTTTTTTCCCTCAATATTTTTTTTCCTTTCTTTTTTTTCTTTCTTTTTTTCTCTCTTATCTTTTCTTTCTTTTTTTCTCTTGCCCTCCCCTCCCTCTGTTTTTTCCCTCAAACTTTTTTTCCTTTCTTTTTTTCCTTTCTTTTTTTCTCTCTTTTTTTCTCTTGCCCTCCCCTCCCTCTCTTTTTTTCCCTCAATATTTTTTTCCTTTCTTTTTTTTCTTTCTTTTTTTCTCTCATTTTTTTCTCTTTTTTTTCTTTCTTTTTTTCTCTTGCCCTCTCCTCCCTCTCTCTTTTTTTCCCTCAGTTTTTTTCCCTTTCTTTTTTTCTCTCTTTTTTTCTCTTGCCCTCCCCTCCCTCTTTTCCTTCAATATTTTTTTCCTTTCTTTTTTTCTTTCTTTTTTTCCCTCTTTCTTTTCTCTCTTTTTTTCTCTTTTTTTGCTTTCTTTTTTTCTCTTGCCCTCCCCTCCCTCTCTCTTTTTTCCCTCAATATTTTTTTCCTTTCTTTTTTCTTTCTTTTTTTCTCTCTTTTTTTGCTTTCTTTTTTTTCTCTTGCCCTCCCCTCCCTCTCTCTTTTTTCCCTCAATATTTTTTTCCTTTCTTCTTTTCTTTCTTTTTTTCTCTCTTTTTTTCTCTCTTTTTTTTCTCTTTTTTTTCTTTCTTTTTTCTCTTGCCCTCCCCTCCCTCTCTCTTTTTTCCCTCAATATTTTTTCTTTCTTTTCTGTCTCTTTTTTTCCTTTCTTTTTTTCTCTCTTTTTTTCTCTTGCCCTCCCCTCCCTCTCTCTTTTTTCCCTCAATATTTTTTTCCTTTCTTTTTTTCTTTCTTTTTTTCTCTCTTTTTTTTGCTTTCTTTTTTTCTCTTGCCCTCCCCTCCCTCTCTCTTTTTTCCTCAATATTTTTTTTCCTTTCTTTTTTTCTTTCTTTTTTTCTCTCTTTTTTTCTCTCTTTTTTTTCTCTTGCCCTCCCCTCCCTCTTTTCCCTCAATATTTTTTTCCTTTCATTTTTTTCTTTCTTTTTTTCCCTCTTTTCTTTCTCTTTTTTCTCTCTCTTTTTTTCTCTCTTTTTTTGCTTTCTTTTTTTCTCTTGCCCTCCCCTCCCTCTCTCTTTTTTTCCCTCAATCTTTTTTTTCCTTTCTTTTCTTTCTTTATTTTTTTCTCTCTTTTTTTCTCTTTTTTTGCTTTTTTTTTCTCTTGCCCTCCCCTCCCTCTCTCTTTTTCTCCCTCAATATTTTTTTTCCTTTCTTTTTTTCTCTCTTTTTTTCTCTTGCCCTCCGGAGCCCTCCCTCTTTTCCCTCAAGTTTTTTTCCTTTCTTTTTTTCTTTCTTTTTTTCTCTCTTTTTTTTCTCTTTTTTTTCTTTCTTTTTTTCTCTTGCCCTCCCCTCCCTCTCTCTTTTTTTCCCTCAATATTTTTTTCTTTCTTTTTTTTCTCTCTTTTTTTCTCTTGCCCTCCCCTCCCTCTTTTCCCTCAATATTTTTTTCCTTTCTTTTTTTCTTTCTTTTTTTCCCTCTTTTTTTTCTCTCCACTCCCTCTCTCTTTTTTCCCTCAATATTTTTTTCCTTTCTTTTTTTCTATCTTTTTTCCCTCTTTTTTTTCTCTCTTTTTTTCTCTTTTTTTGCTTTCTTTTTTTCTCTTGCCCTCCCCTCCCTCTCTCTTTTTTCCCTCAATATTTTTTTTCCTTTCTTTTTTTCTTTCTTTTTTTCTCTCTTTTTTTCTTTCTTTTTTTCTCTTGCCCTCCCCTCCCTCTGTTTTTTCCCTCAAACTTTTTTTCCTTTCTTTTTTTTCCTTTCTTTTTTTCCTTTCTTTTTTTCTCTCTTTTTTTCTCTTGCCCTCCCCTCCCTCTCTTTTTTTCCCTTAATATTTTTTTCCTTTCTTTTTTTTCTTTCTTTTTTTCTCTCTTTTTTTTCTCTTTTTTTCTTTCTTTTTTTCTCTTGCCCTCTCCTCCCTCTCTCTTTTTTCCCTCAGTTTTTTTCCCTTTCTTTTTTCTCTCTTTTTTTCTCTTGCCCTCCCCTCCCTCTTTTCCTTCAATATTTTTTTTCCTTTCTTTTTTCTTGCTTTTTTTCCCTCTTTCTTTTCTCTCTTTTTTTTCTCTTTTTTTGCTTTCTTTTTTTCTCTTGCCCTCCCCTCCCTCTCTCTTTTTTCCCTCAATATTTTTTTCCTTTCTTTTTTCTTTCTTTTTTTCTCTCTTTTTTTGCTTTCTTTTTTTCTCTTGCCCTCACCTCCCTCTCTCTTTTTTCCCTCAATATTTTTTTCCTTTCTTCTTTTCTTTCTTTTTTTCTCTCTTTTTTTCTCTCTTTTTTTTCTCTTTTTTTTCTTTCTTTTTTCTCTTGCCCTCCCCTCCCTCTCTCTTTTTTCCCTCATATTTTTTTTCTTTCTTTTCTGTCTCTTTTTTTCCTTTCTTTTTTTCTCTCTTTTTTTCTCTTGCCCTCCCCTCCCTCTTTTCCCTCAATATTTTTTTCCTTTCTTTTTTTCTTACTTTTTTTCTCTCCTTTTTTACTCTCTTTTTTTCTCTTGCCCTCCCCTCCCTCTCTCTTTTTTCCCTCAATATTTTTTTCCTTTCTTTTTTTCCTTTCTTTTTTTCTCTCTCTTTTTCTCTTGCCCTCCCCTCCCCTCTTTTCCCTCAATATTTTTTTCCTTTCTTTTTTCTTTCTTTTTTTCTCTTTTTTTCTCTCTTTTTTTCTCTCTTTTTTTCTCTTGCCCTCCCCTCCCTCTCTTTTTTTTCCCTCAATATTTTTTTCCTTTCTTTTTTTTCTTTCTTTTTTTCTCTCTTTTTTTTCTCTTTTTTTTCTTTCTTTTTTTCTCTTGCCCTCTCCTCCCTCTCTCTTTTTTTCCCTGTTTTTTTCCCTTTCTTTTTTTCTCTCTTTTTTTCTCTTGCCCTCCCCTCCCTCTTTTCCTTCAATATTTTTTTTCCTTTCTTTTTTTCTTGCTTTTTTTCCCTCTTTCTTTTCTCTCTTTTTTTTCTCTTTTTTTGCTTTCTTTTTTTCTCTTGCCCTCCCCTCCCTCTCTCTTTTTTCCCTCAATATTTTTTTCCTTTCTTTTTTTCTTTCTTTTTTTTCTCTCTTTTTTTGCTTTCTTTTTTTCTCTTGCCCTCCCCTCCCTCTCTCTTTTTTTCCCTCAATATTTTTTTCCTTTCTTTTTTTCTTTCTTTTTTTCTCTCTTTTTTTTTGTCTTTTTTTTTTCTTCTTTTTTTCTCTTGCCCTCCCCTCCCTCTCTCTTTTTTCCCTCAATATTTTTTTTCCTTTCTTATTTTCTTTCTTTTTTTCTCTCTTTTTTTTCTATTTTTTCTCTTTTTTTTCTTTATTTTTTTCTCTTGCCCTCCCCTCCCTCTCTCTTTTTTTCCCTCAATATTTTTTTTCCTTTCTTTTTTTCTCTCTTTTTTTCTCTTGCCCTCCGGAGCCTCCCTCTTTTCCCTCAAGTTTTTTTTCCTTTCTTTTTTTCTTTCTTTTTTTCTCTCTTTTTTTTCTTTCTTTTTTTCTCTTGCCCTCCCCTCCCTTTCTCTTTTTTTTCCTCAATATTTTTTTCCTTTCTTTTTTCTTTCTTTTTTTCTCTCTTTTTTTTCTCTTTTTTTCTTTCTTTTTTTCTCTTGCCCTCCCCTCCCTCTCTCTTTTTTCCCTCAATATTTTTTTCCTTTCTTTTCTTTCTTTATTTTTTCTCTCTTTTTTCTCTTGTTTTCTTTCTTTTTTTTTCTCTTGCCCTCCCCTCCCTCTCTCTTTTTTCCCTCAATATTTTTTTCCTTTCATTTTTTTCTTTCTTTTTTTCCCTCTTTTCTTTCTCTCTTTTTTCTCTCTCTTTTTTTCTCTCTCTTTTTTTGCTTTCTTTTTTTCTCTTGCCCTCCCCTCCCTCTCTCTTTTTTCCCTCAATATTTTTTTTCCTTTCTTTTCTTTCTTTATTTTTTTCTCTCTTTTTTTCTCTTTTTTTGCTTTTTTTTTCTCTTGCCCTCCCCTCCCTCTCTCTTTTTCTCCCTCAATATTTTTTTTCCTTTCTTTTTTTCTCTCTTTTTTTCTCTTGCCCTCCGGAGCCTCCCTCTTTTCCCTCAAGTTTTTTTCCTTTCTTTTTTTCTTTCTTTTTTTCTCTCTTTTTCTTTCTTCTTTTTCTTTCTTTTTTTCTCCTTGCCCTCCCCTCCCTCCTCTCTTTTTTCCTCAATAATATTTTTTCTTTCTTTTTTTTCTCTCTTTTTTTCTCTTGCCCTCCCCTCCCTCTTTTCCCTCAATATTTTTTTCCTTTCTTTTTTTCTTTCTTTTTTCCCTCTTTTTTTCTCTCCACTCCCTCACTCTTTTTCCCTCAAATATTTTTTCCTTTCTTTTTTTCTATCTTTTTTTCCCTCTTTTTTTTCTCTCTTTTTTTCTCTTTTTTTGCTTTCTTTTTTTCTCTTGCCCTCCCCTCCCTCTCTCTTTTTTCCCTCAATATTTTTTTTCCTTTCTTTTTTTCTTTCTTTTTTTCTCTCTCTTTTTTCTTTCTTTTTTCTCTTGCCCTCCCCTCCCTCTGTTTTTTCCCTCAAACTTTTTTCCTTTCTTTTTTTCCTTTCTTTTTTTCTCTCTTTTTTTCTCTTGCCCTCCCCTCCCTCTCTTTTTTTCCCTTAATATTTTTTTCCTTTCTTTTTTTTCTTTCTTTTTTTCTCTCTTTTTTTTCTCTTTTTTTCTTTCTTTTTTTCTCTTGCCCTCTCCTCCCTCTCTCTTTTTTCCCTCAGTTTTTTTTCCCTTTCTTTTTTTCTCTCTTTTTTTCTCTTGCCCTCCCCTCCCTCTTTTCCTTCAATATTTTTTTTCCTTTCTTTTTTTCTTGCTTTTTTTCCCTCTTTCTTTTCTCTCTTTTTTTCTCTTTTTTTGCTTTCTTTTTTCTCTTGCCCTCCCCTCCCTCTCTCTTTTTTCCCTCAATATTTTTTTCCTTTCTTTTTTCTTTCTTTTTTTCTCTCTTTTTTTGCTTTCTTTTTTTCTCTTGCCCTCCCCTCCCTCTCTCTTTTTTCCCTCAATATTTTTTTCCTTTCTCTTTTCTTTCTTTTTTTCTCTCTTTTTTTCTCTCTTTTTTTTCTCTTTTTTTTCTTTCTTTTTTCTCTTGCCCTCCCCTCCCTCTCTCTTTTTTCCCTCAATATTTTTTTTCTTTCTTTTCTGTCTCTTTTTTTCCTTTCTTTTTTTCTCTCTTTTTTTCTCTTGCCCTCCCCTCCCTCTTTTCCCTCAATATTTTTTTCCTTTCTTTTTTTCTTACTTTTTTTCTCTCCTTTTTTTCTCTCTTTTTTTTCTCTTTTTTTCTCTTGCCCTCCCCTCCCTCTCTCTTTTTTCCCTCAATATTTTTTTCCTTTCTTTTTTTCCTTTCTTTTTTTCTCTCTCTTTTTCTCTTGCCCTCCCCTCCCTCTTTTCCCTCAATATTTTTTTCCTTTCTTTTTTCTTTCTTTTTTTCTCTTTTTTTCTCTCTTTTTTTCTCTCTTTTTTTCTCTTGCCCTCCCCTCCCTCTCTTTTTTTCCCTCAATATTTTTTTCCTTTCTTTTTTTCTTTCTTTTTTTCTCTCTTTTTTTTCTCTTTTTTTTCTTTCTTTTTTTCTCTTGCCCTCTCCTCCCTCTCTCTTTTTTCCCTGTTTTTTTCCCTTTCTTTTTTTCTCTCTTTTTTTCTCTTGCCCTCCCCTCCCTCTTTTCCTTCAATATTTTTTTTCCTTTCTTTTTTCTTGCTTTTTTTCCCTCTTTCTTTTCTCTCTTTTTTTTCTCTTTTTTTGCTTTCTTTTTTTCTCTTGCCCTCCCCCTCCCTCTCTCTTTTTTCCCTCAATATTTTTTTCCTTTCTTTTTTTCTTTCTTTTTTTCTCTCTTTTTTTGCTTTCTTTTTTTCTCTTGCCCTCCCCTCCCTCTCTCTTTTTTCCCTCAATATTTTTTTCCTTTCTTTTTTTCTTTCTTTTTTTCTCTCTTTTTTTTTGTCTTTTTTTTTCTTTCTTTTTTTCTCTTGCCCTCCCCTCCCTCTCTCTTTTTTCCCTCAATATTTTTTTTCCTTTCTTTTTTTCTTTCTTTTTTTCTCTCTTTTTTTTCTATTTTTTCTCTTTTTTTTCTTTATTTTTTTCTCTTGCCCTCCCCCTCCCTCTCTCTTTTTTTCCCTCAATATTTTTTTTCCTTTCTTTTTTTCTCTCTTTTTTTCTCTTGCCCTCCGGAGCCTCCCTCTTTTCCCTCAAGTTTTTTTCCTTTCTTTTTTTCTTTCTTTTTTTCTCTCTTTTTTTTCTTTCTTTTTTTCTCTTGCCCTCCCCTCCTTTCTCTTTTTTTTCCTCAATATTTTTTTCCTTTCTTTTTTTCTTTCTTTTTTTCTCTCTTTTTTTCTCTTTTTTTTCTTTCTTTTTTTCTCTTGCCCTCCCCTCCCTCTCTCTTTTTTCCCTCAATATTTTTTTCCTTTCTTTTCTTTCTTTATTTTTTTCTCTCTTTTTTCTCTTGTTTTCTTTCTTTTTTTTTCTCTTGCCCTCCCCTCCCTCTCTCTTTTTTCCCTCAATATTTTTTTCCTTTCTTTTCTTTCTTTATTTTTTTCTCTCTTTTTTTCTTTCTTTTTTTTCTCTTGCCCTCCCCTCCCTCTCTCTTTTTTCCCTCAATATTTTTTTTCCTTTCTTTTTTTCTCTCTTTTTTTCCCTTGCCCTCCGGAGCCTCCCTCTTTTCCCTCAAGTTTTTTTCCTTTCTTTTCTTCTTTCTTTTTTTCTCTCTTTTTTTTCTCTTTTTTTTCTTTCTTTTTTTCTCTTGCCCTCCCCTCCCTCTCTCTTTTTTTTCCTCAATATTTTTTTCCTTTCTTTTTTTCTTTCTTTTTTTCTCTCTTTTTTTCTCTTTTTTTTCTTTCTTTTTTTCTCTTGCCCTCCCCTCCCTCTCTCTTTTTTCCCTCAATATTTTTTTCCTTTCTTTTCTTTCTTTATTTTTTTTCTCTCTTTTTCTCTTGTTTTCTTTCTTTTTTTCTCTTGCCCTCCCCTCCCTCTCTCTTTTTTTTCCTCAATATTTTTTTCCTTTCTTTTTTTCTTTCTTTTTTTCTCTCTTTTTTTTTCTATTTTTTCTCTTTTTTTTCTTTATTTTTTTCTCTTGCCCTCCCCTCCCTCTCTCTTTTTTTCCCTCAATATTTTTTTTCCTTTCTTTTTTTCTCTCTTTTTTTCTCTTGCCCTCCGGAGCCTCCCTCTTTTCCCTCAAGTTTTTTTCCTTTCTTTTTTTCTTTCTTTTTTTCTCTCTTTTTTTTTCTTTCTTTTTTTCTCTTGCCCTCCCCTCCCTTTCTCTTTTTTTTCCTCAATATTTTTTTCCTTTCTTTTTTTCTTTCTTTTTTTCTCTCTTTTTTTTCTCTTTTTTTTCTTTCTTTTTTTCTCTTGCCCTCCCCTCCCTCTCTCTTTTTTCCCTCAATATTTTTTTCCTTTCTTTTTTTCTTTCTTTTTTCTCTCTTTTTTTTTCTCTTTTTTTTCTTTCTTTTTTTCTCTTGCCCTCCCTCCCTCTCTCTTTTTTCCCTCAATATTTTTTTTCCTTTCTTTTTTTCTTTCTTTTTTTCTCTCTTTTTTTTCTCTTGCCCTCCCCTCCCTCTCTATTTTTCCCTCAATATTTTTTTTCCTTTTATTTGTTTCTCTCTTTTTTTTCTTTTTTTTTCTCTTGCCCTCCCCTCCCTCTCTCTTTTTTCCCTCAATATTTTTTTCCTTTCTTTTTTTCTTACTTTTTTCTCTCCTTTTTTTCTCTCTTTTTTCTCTCTTTTTTTCTCTTGCCCTCCCCTCCCTCTCTCTTTTTTCCCTCAATATTTTTTTTCCTTTCTTTTTTTCCTTTCTTTTTTTCTCTCTCTTTTTCTCTTGCCCTCCCCTCCCTCTTTTTCCTCAATATTTTTTTCCTTTCTTTTTTCTTTCTTTTTTTTCTCTTTTTTTCTCTTTTTTTCTTTCTTTTTTTCTCTTGACCTCCCCTCCCTCTCTGTTTTTTCCCTCAAAATGTTTTTCCTTTCTTTTTTTCCTTTCTTTTTTTCCTTTCTTTTTTTCTCTCTTTTTTTCTCTTGCCCTCCCCTCCCTCTCTCTTTTTTCCCTCAATATTTTTTTCCTTTCTTTTTTTTCTTTCATTTTTTCTCTTTTTTTTCTCTTTTTTTTCTTTCTTTTTTCTCTTGCCCTCCCCTCACTCTCTCTTTTTTCCCTCAATATTTTTTTCCTTTCTTTTTTGCTTACTTTTTTTCTCTTCCTTTTTTCTCTCTCTTTTTTTTCTCTTTTTTTCTCTTGCCCTCTCCTCCCTCTCTCTTTTTTCCCTCAGTTTTTTTTCTTTTCTTTTTTTCTCTCTTTTTTTCTCTTGCCCTCCCCTCCCTCTCTTTCCTTCAATATTTTTTTCCTTTCTTTTTTTCTTGCTTTTTTTCCCCTCTTTCTTTTCTCTTTTTTTTCTCTTTTTTTGCTTTCTTTTTTCTCTTGCCCTCCCCTCCCTCTCTCTTTTTTCCCTCAATATTTTTTTTCCTTTCTTTTTTTCTTTCTTTTTTTCTCTCTTTTTTTCTCTTTTTTTTCTTTCTTTTTTCTCTTTTTTTTCTTTCTTTTTTCTCTTGCCCTCCCCTCCCTCTCTTTTTTCCCTCAATATTTTTTCCTTTCTTCTTTTCTTTCTTTTTTTCTCTCTTTTTTTTCTCTTTTTTTTCTCTTTTTTTTCTTTCTTTTTTCTCTTGCCCTCCCCTCCCTCTCTCTTTTTTCCCTCAATATTTTTTTTCTTTCTTTTCTGTCTCTTTTTTTCCTTTCTTTTTTTCTCTCTTTTTTTCTCTTCTTTTTTTTCTCTTTTTTTTCTTTCTTTTTTTCTCTTGCCCTCCCCCTCCCTCTCTCTTTTTTCCCTCAATATTTTTTTTTCCTTTCTTTTCTTTCTTTATTTTTTTCTCTCTTTTTTTGCTTTCTTTTTTTCTCTTGCCCTCCCCTCCCTCTCTCTTTTTTTCCCTCAATATTTTTTTTCCTTTCTTTTTTTCTCTCTTTTTTTCCCTTGCCCTCCGGAGCCTCCCTCTTTTCCCTCAAGTTTTTTTCCTTTCTTTTCTTCTTTCTTTTTTTCTCTCTTTTTTTCTCTTTTTTTTCTTTCTTTTTTTCTCTTGCCCTCCCCTCCCTCTCTCTTTTTTTTCCTCAATATTTTTTCCTTTCTTTTTTCTTTCTTTTTTTCTCTCTTTTTTTCTCTTTTTTTTCTTTCTTTTTTTCTCTTGCCCTCCCTCCCTCTCTCTTTTTTCCCTCAATATTTTTTTCCTTTCTTTTCTTTCTTTATTTTTTTTCTCTCTTTTTCTCTTGTTTTCTTTCTTTTTTTTTCTCTTGCCCTCCCCTCCCTCTCTCTTTTTTCCCTCAATATTTTTTTTCCTTTCTTTTTTTCTTTCTTTTTTTCTCTCTTTTTTTCTCTTGCCCTCCCCTCCCTCTCTATTTTCCCTCAATATTTTTTTTCCTTTCATTTGTTTCTCTCTTTTTTTCTTTTTTTTTCTCTTGCCCTCCCCTCCCTCTCTCTTTTTTCCCTCAATATTTTTTTCCTTTCTTTTTTTCTTACTTTTTTTCTCTCCTTTTTTTCTCTCTTTTTTCTCTCTTTTTTTCTCTTGCCCTCCCCTCCCTCTCTCTTTTTTCCCTCAATATTTTTTTCCTTTCTTTTTTTCCTTTCTTTTTTTCTCTCTCTTTTTCTCTTGCCCTCCCCTCCCTCTTTTTCCTCAATATTTTTTTCCTTTCTTTTTTCTTTCTTTTTTTTCTCTTTTTTTCTCTTTTTTTCTTTCTTTTTTTCTCTTGACCTCCCCTCCCTCTCTGTTTTTTCCCTCAAAATGTTTTTTCCTTTCTTTTTTTCCTTTCTTTTTTTCCTTTCTTTTTTTCTCTCTTTTTTTCTCTTGCCCTCCCCTCCCTCTCTCTTTTTTCCCTCAATATTTTTTTCCTTTCTTTTTTTTCTTTCATTTTTTCTCTTTTTTTTCTCTTTTTTTTCTTTCTTTTTTCTCTTGCCCTCCCCTCACTCTCTCTTTTTTCCCTCAATATTTTTTTTCCTTTCTTTTTTTCTTTCTTTTTTTCTCTCTTTTTTTTTCTATTTTTTCTCTTTTTTTTCTTTATTTTTTTCTCTTGCCCTCCCCTCCCTCTCTCTTTTTTTCCCTCAATATTTTTTTTCCTTTCTTTTTTCTCTCTTTTTTTCTCTTGCCCTCCGGAGCCTCCCTCTTTTCCCTCAAGTTTTTTTCCTTTCTTTTTTTCTTTTTTTTTTTCTCTCTTTTTTTTCTTTCTTTTTTTCTCTTGCCCTCCCCTCCCTTTCTCTTTTTTTT